>CAAKHG010047026.1:2500-12088 GCA_901007715.1 Dactylopterus volitans
TGTGTGTGAGAGAGATCTCTGCTCTCCACCTGCAGCTCTTAGAACTGTGACTCTTTGTTAGGTAGGAATGCTGCTCTGCTGGCCCGGCGGCATTGCTGCACCGGCAGGGGAGGGAGGGAGGCCGTTTAGAGGAAGACGGTATGAAGGGAGGAACAGCGGAGGGATGGATATGGATGACACACGGATGGACGGAGGCTACCAGGAGTTTTATAGATCTGTAAAAATGGATTGAGGATGGGGGAGCGGGTTTATCAGCAGAAACCAGCCCCTCTCTAATCTTTACCAGTTCTCTCAACCCCTCCCACACACTCGACCTGCACCAGGGGGCTGCATGTTATGGACAAAGTTTCCTACTTGGATATTTATGCCAGACACGAGGAGCGTGTTCTTTCGGGTCGTCATCCACCAGCACCACGGAGCCCCGTCCCATCACTGTAGAGAGTATAGAACCATACATGTCAAGAGTTCCTGCTGCCGCTTCGATCGGGAGTCACATCATCAATAAGCGGTGACCCACTTCCGTTGGCAGCCATACATGCCCGTCCCATAACACCTCCTCCACCATGTTAGACAGATATGTGGTTGCTTCTCCAAAGTTTGTCTTGGTTTCATCTATCTGCAGAATGTTGTTCCAGAACTGGGCAACTTCTTCTTTTTTTAATGCTTTATAGAGCATATTCTAATCTGGGCTTCCTGCTCTCAAGCCTTATCGGTGTTCCACACCTTGCTGTAAACCTTCTCTGTTTACATTCATGAAGGTGTCCCTTGATTGTAGCGTTGGACAACAATACTCCCTCTTCCTTGTCCTCGTCTTTCTCCTCCTTCCTCTTTCTCCTCCTTCCTCTTTCTCCTCCTAGTCTTCCTCCTCCTTCACTGTTCTCGAATTTGCTGTCTGGTAGGTCATAAAGGAAATAATTCTGCCACCAGCTTCTTTGGTCGTCCTCCATCGCCTTCTGGGTCTTTTGGTGCCACTGAGCTCACCAGTGGATTCCTTCCTTTTCAAGAATGTACCAGACCTTTGAGTTGGCCTGTTCTGGAACAACTCAGCCATCTCTGTTGTAGTCTGGTTTTGTTTTTGCTTCACTTTGCACCTCATATAGGAGAGTTTTCAGTGAATGGCAAAGCGAATAAGACTCAATCGACTCAGGACCTTTTTATCTGCTTGCTTTTTAATGGGATAATGAGGGAACAGGTTGTTTCTGCCCATGGAACTCCGATGTCTCTCAGATATGCACCTCCAAAAGACTAAAGCCTTCAACAAAGTGAAAAATATGTCGTCTTACATATTCAGTAAAGTGCAACATGTGGTTTGACATGGCTTGTTTGAAAAAATAAGAATCTTAAAAGATGATGTCTCATTTCTCCACGACTGATTTATAAAGCTGTTGTTTATGAGTCATGTTCTGTCAGCCTTGGAAGCTCCAAAAGCGAATCCGTCTGGAAACACACACAATATTTTGGTTTTTAGCGTAGAATAGTTTTTAACGATTCGGCATTCAACCCTGACCTCGGCTACATCCCACCAGGGTCTGCCCCAAAGCCAGCAGCCCCGGTGGACCCATGGGGAGCTTCTCCATCTGTCCCACCCATGAAGAGCAGCGATCCCTGGTCATCAAACTCGACTCCCGCCGCAGACCCCTGGGCATCTGCAGCCACGCGCCCCAAGGCCTCCAACACAGGTGACGCTTCAGCCAGTTGGTCTGTCTGGGAATGATGTGTTCGAATGTGGAATACAGTTTGGAAAATTGTCATGGATATATGCTGGAGGAGGAGTATATGCACAGGAGGAGTTTCATGTTGAATTTTGATTGAATGTGTGTGATATTTTGGTCATCCTACTCGTATGTATTGCGGTGACTAAAATATTTGGGACTCTCCTTCCAGAGGTCCATACGGGTATTTGAGTAGTCTTTGAGAGTCCTCCTTTGGGGTCTTCGAGGAGTCCTTGAGAGTCTTCATGGATCTCCAGAGGTGTCCCTAATATTTTGTTCAACCCACTCATATTAGGGTGACAAAATATTAGGGACACCTCTACCTCTACCAGGGTTCCTTGAGTCTTCCAGGAGTCCTTGAGAGTCCTGCTTTAGAGTCTTTGAGGGTCTTCAGGGCTCTTGAGAGGTGTCCCTAATATTTTTGTCATCTCAGTCATATGCATTCAGGTGACCGATGCACCTCTCAGTGCAGTCCAACAGCGTCACAAACTACAGTCCCAGTAACAATCATTCAAACATGTCAACACCTCTCTCACACACATTCAGTCCCAATTCAACATGAAACTCCTCCTGAAGGGAGACGTGATTGCAGGGCTGTTGTATTCTGTGATACACATGCAGTGGTCCAAATGTCATGGTTGAGCGACGTAAATTAGAACTCTGACACACAGTAACCCTCATTGATATGTAGATACGCACGCTTCCGCTTGCTTATTATTCATTTGTCTATTAATTTATCAAAAATATTCATATCTGTGTTTCCATCTGTCTACTTGTGTGTGTCTCTGTGTATTTGCATACGTGTGCTCTGTGTATTGTATGTATGCGCGTGCGTGTGTGTGTGTATGCTTGCATTGTCCCCCTCCAGGTAGCTTTGACCTGTTCAGTGCATCCAACGGTACGTCCAAAGAGGACTTCTCAGAGTTTGACAGCCTGCGTTCGTCCTCCTCTGTCCCTACTGGTACTCACCCTGTCCTCGTCTCTCTGTTTACACCCAGTCTGTGTTGTTCTTCTTCAGTGTCTGAAAAGATCACCTGTCCCCAGATAACAGTGTTCTCTGCAGGACACGGACACGCACGTCTTCGTCTTTGTATGTAAAAATCACCAGACCGGAGCAAAGGCGCTGTCAGAGGGCCACCTCAGTAACTGTGTCTAATATTTGTGGGAAACTGTTTGCTCTGGTCTGGTCTGGTCTGGTGTCACTGGTGTAATCTCACGCCGCTTCTGATGTGTTTATGGCTAAAACGCGTTGTTAGACCTGAGCCATGCAGTTTATGGAACTCTCTTCAGATCTTCAGATTCTAAAATAAAAATCAGTTTCACTGCAAACAAGCGTGAACGTCCCCGAGGCACAAATCAAACCCCCTCAGCAATAGTTTCAGGTACGTTTGAGAGGTTTCCAAGAAACGGCTTGGCGCAGGTCTGGGTGTTCTCATGTGGTTTGACTCTTGTGTGGGAAGGTGACGCTGATGTCAGACTTTTGCTTCTGCTCGACGCAAACACCTCTGGTACTTTCAAGGACAAAGTGAGGAGGAACAGAGACACAAAAGTTAACTTTTTCCCGGAGCGGAACAGCCGCCCATCGGAACACTCATTCACTTTGTCACCTCGGGGCGTAGCGGGCGAGGACGCCGGCAGCCATCTGCAGAACGTCATTAACTGAATGGGCTCTGGCTGACGTCCACGCGATTTCAGGGGCGTCGGCCTGACATGATCGCGGCCCGTTTGTCTCCGAGAAGGCGGCTTCCATCTTTGATGTGGTGTAGCAGGTGGCTTCCTCGGGTTTATGTGACTGATTAATGAACGTCTGACCGCCGCTGCAGAGCAGCAGCCCGGCTGTCTGCCTCTCATGTCCCCTCATAAAAAAAGCATCGTCCGACCGTTTTATTGCAGCTGTGCCATTTTGTTCCTCCCCGAGTGCCGATGCTTGAAAGCAGGCGGCTGCGTGTTTGATCTATAGCTGCGCTGTGGTTCGATTTAAAGAAATCGATGGCGGAATTTGCTGTGATTAATCGCGATTTAATGACTTAATGATTTAATGAAGCTTGTAATAATTGATATTTAAACGTGTTTGCATGTTTAAATGTGAGTTGTTTCTCTCAGTCATTATCTTCTCCTGTGTTGATTGGTCAGAAGGATTTTTAGTCGTCCAATCAGCCAAAATGTAACTGGTCTCCTCACTTCCAGGTTCTGTTATCGGTCCAAGAGTACCACAGTTGTGGCTCCGTAGACAAAAGTTTGGGTCGGGTGTTTTTGCTCTGAGGTGATTGGGTTTTTGTGGCTGGTTGTCCTCATAGGTCCTGCGTCCTCTGTCTTCCAAGGATTTTCTTTGGCAGTCACCTTAATTGCATGAACGTTTATAATGCGTTAATTTTAACAGCACTAATCTGCAGTATAGTTGTGGGGGCCGCTAGCGTGTAGCCAGTCAGGGAGCGTCTGTCCGACCAACTGGGTTAACAAAGTATCAGACTTCCAGGTGAGTTTGTTTTGTTCCATTTAATCAGCAAATTCCAATCACTGTCACTGCTCTTGTTGCCCAGGTGATGGCGGTATAGCCTCCTCCGTTCCCTCCCAAGCCAGTCTCGCTAGCAGCAGCAGCCTGGACCTCTTCGACCCCCTTCCCACATCCACTTCCACCAGCTCAAACCCAACCAGGAAGACTCCAGAGTCCTTCCTGGGTCCCAACGCCGCCCTGGTCAATCTGGATTCCCTGGTGACCAAACCCACCCAGCCCACGCCGGCGGTCAACCCGTTCTTGGCCTCAACAGGTGAGGCGGCATTTGAGGCTTCAAGGGATAGTTTGCCCAAAAATGAGAATTCCCTCATCAGCCGCTCGCCACTGTGCCAAGCTTTAAGGGTTAAACAGCGTTGCAGCCAGATCCAGTGCGATTGCTTGAGTGACGCACGTGACCATGAATGCGGCTGCAGGCTAGTAGGATGGTGGCTACGTTTAGGCTAAAAACATGCCGTGTCAGTGGCGCCGCTTCAAGTTGAATTTGAATGTGGCGGCTTACGGACACCTGCATGACGCCAGAGCAGCAGCATGGAGGCATTTTATGTTTTTTATCTGTTCTTTTTCCATGCTGGAGGAAGTGGTCTCTATTTACTCTAGGTACTCTCCTCTGGGTTTTCATTTTTGGGTGAACTCTCCCTTTAAGCTCTTCTGAAACCTAAAGTCAGATCCGTGTTGCCTTATAAACTGGGCAAAGACTTTGTTTCTCTAATTATTTGATTAGCACTTCTTCCACATTTTCTCCCCTTCATTGTTTTCCTAATTTGGTATAAAAAAAAAAAAGTGGAATCAGTTGGGCAGGACACCGAGTCGAGTCGTTTTTGGATGAAGTGTCCCTGCACTCCACCTGTTGAAAGGTTTTCCTGTGTCTGTGGAAAAGTTTAGGGAGTCGACTTTTCACACAAATGCACAGACATGCTTCTTAAAGCAGAGTGGCATTCTGGGTAACCGGTTAGATAACAGTTGGCTCGCCACGAGGCGTGGACACGCACGTGCAGGTCCCAGCACGCCCGTCCACACGCTTGCACGCTGAATCACTCATCACATCTCTGTCATAGTTCATCTCTTGACAGTCGATTTCCCAACATGCACCTCAGGGTGGAGATCCTGCACGTGGTTTGTGCTGGTTCTCAGTAACGTTGACCTTTTTGTGTCCCTTGTGTGTGTGTGTGTGTGTGTGTGTGTGTTGTCGCAGGCGCCGCTGCCGCACCCGCTCCGGCAGCCCACGCCAATCCCTTCCAAGTAAGCCAGCCGGCTCCCCCGACCCTCAACCAGATGCGGGTCAGCCCCATGCCCTCCGGGTTCGGCGGCATGGCTGAACCCATGGCTCCGCCCTCCATGCCGGCTCAGCCCATCACCTTGGTCCCCTTGGCGGGAATGGCGCCCATAGGCCGCGGGATGCCCGGAATGGGGGTCGGCGCCGTGGGAGGGGTGGGTCCGAGCACAGGGATGAACATGGGCATCCCGGCCTCCATGTCCATGCCGCAGCCCCTCATGAGCATGCCGCCACAGGCCGGGGCGCAGCCCACCGGAACCACCAACCCTTTCCTGTTGTGAGGGGATGACCTGGGAATGACCTGGGAATGACCCCGCCTCTTTCTCTCTCTGTCTCTCTCTCACTCTCTCCTCCCGTCTTTCTTCCACTCTACAAAAGCTTCAACATGAACAAGGAGATACCATCTCCCATTTATCCCCTTGGTAACCAACTGCCAACCAGGTGGTAGACTAAACTCCTCCCCCTCCGTCTCTGGACCGCCTCCATCCTCATCTCTCTCAATGCTGCAAGCTGCCTCGTCTCGAGCGCTCCACGCCGACGATGACCGTCTGTCTACGGACTCGCAGAGTAGCAGGAGCATTCACAGGTTCTCCACGGAGGCCGGACCGGACCGGACTGGACCGGACCCGCCTCTCCTCCCCGCCACTCACTCGCCCCTCCTCCCGTAGGAACGCTCCTTTCTTCCTCTTCTTCTGTGGTGGAGTGACAGCAGAGTCTGACTATACTAATGCCAGGATCTTATCTCTTCACTAGAGCTAATCTTTTATAAGCCCTGTCAGCTCAAGCGTGCGTGCGTGCGTGCGTGCGTGCGTGCGTGCGTGCGTGCGTGCGTGCGTGCGTGCGTGCACATCGTAGTGCTTTTACACTGTGTATATTCCAGTGGGGTTTACTTCACACACTGGAGTTAGGATGATAGAGAAGGCCAGGTGTGTTTATACTGTGTGTGTGTGTGTGTGCGCGTGTGTGTGCGTGTGTGTGCACGTGTTTGTGTGCGCGCGTGTGTGTGTTAGTTACTAAGCAGGGATTTTGCACATTTTTTTTTTCTTTTTTAAAAACTTTTCTTTCTGCGACTGTTGGTTCTCACCGTTACACCTTAGCTTAGCGACAGACAGGTAGCCACACACACACACACACACACACACACACAAACACTCCACCTCAGCTTCTTGGTACCACTCAGTCACAAAACTTGTCCCGGTGGACTGTCCTCAACCTTGACTCTTCCTCGACCCGCCACATGAACTTTGACCTCTAGGGGTCATGCGATAGGACGAACGCTGGTCGGAGCAGCTGGCCCCGCCCCCTTGTGATTACGTGAGCGCTCGCCGGCGCTTTTTCGATGCTGTTTAAGACTTGTTTTGTCATCAACGCCCGCCCCCGACCCCTTCCTGCCGTGTGCGTTGAAGAAAAGCCTATAAACTGTGACGGTGTCAGTATTCAGCCATCTGACTTCAATGAGACACTGAGGCATTGTGGGAAATGTATAGTTTTTGTTTGTTTCTAGGGTCAAAGGGAAGAGGGAGATTGTGTGTGTGTGTTGTATGCATGCATGCATGCGTGCGTGTGTGTGCAGTATGGACGAGACACTACCTTCAAGTGTATTTTAACGAGCCAGTTACCCCATTTCTGTTTCAGTACAGCCGACTCTGATAGGTCAAAGCAAGTAAGACAGCAGCAGCAGCAGCCAATGAGGATGCGAGGAGAGCCACTCGGCATCATGACAAGAACCCAACCTCCCAAGTGGATTTACGGTGGCTTATCCATCTACAGTTACCTTTATCTGGTGGACACACACACACACACATTCTCCCAGGGTTGCTCCTGTCCTGGTGTGTCATCAGCAACACACAGACGAGTCCCGTCAACAAGTCCACGCTGTCGGTTGTTACTTTTACTTATTTGATCGCCGCGTGTAAGAATCCGTAGTGACGCCTTTTCCGACTGTTGCATCATCACGGTGGGCGTCGCTCGCTCTCGCACGCGCGTTTCCTGTTGCGCTCGCGTTTCTCCGCGCGGGGTTAGCCTGTTACACTAGCGTTCCTCGCTAGCCGACGTCATCATCTTAGAAGCACAACTGTTACCAAAGTCAAAGCGACTGTGATTTCGGAAGACTTTGAGTAGTTTAAACAGTAGGGTCACACTTCACTGATGGGCTTTTTTTTCTTTTTTTAGTTCATGGATGATCATATCACTCCATCATGACTTTTTTTTTAAAAAAAACAACAATTTTTAATACTTCAGAGTTATTTTCGTGTAAGAGAGTGTTACTGTCAGCGCCAGTGTGCGAGTGAAACAAGTGTCGTCGTTTCTATTGGTGGAGAAAAGTGGCGTCTTCTCTGCAGGCCGCTCCTCCTCCTCCAGTTCATCACGGCCAGTGTTGAACTGGGTTTAAACAGGCTGGTCTCCCCCCCCCCCCGTCTTCCTCTATTGGCGTGGGTTGGCGCCCCCTCCTGGTCTGCCACTGCATCACGACAGCTCCACCACGTAGGACCCTCGATATTCCCACTAAACGCAGACTGTGCGATTCTCTCAGGCAAAAGGAGGGGCAGCCTCAACTGTGTGTGTGTATGCGCGTGTGTGTGTGAGAGAGTATGGTTTTGATTGTGACTCTTGAGGGTGGCGATGGTGAATTTTTATTTTTTTTTAATGCTTGGGTCCTGAATGAGTGTGACTGACTTGCAGACCAGCAAACTTTTTAAAAAAAATATATCAATTAACATATATGCAAAAAATTGGAGATGGAAAAGTTAAAAAAAAAGAAGAAGAAAAAAGCTGATGCTTGATGTGTTAACGATCCCGCCGGCCGCGGGTTGTGGAAGCGCCGGAAAGAGACGCCTCGAACAAACTTTGGCACTCCCAAGAGCGTCGGGACGCCGCCGCAGACCACCACTCCGTTCTTGGTCTGTGCTGGCGGTTTGGTTGTCACGGCGACGGTGCGGTGGCCATTGCCCGCGCGTAGCGAGCTCCTCTGTCTTACTATGTATTCACTATGCTTTTATCAAGAGGACTAACTGACTTTATGGACTGTGTCTTTATATGCATAAACCTTTTACTCTTTTCCATGTCTGTCTATTTACCCTCCTCATAGTACTGGGAGCAGGCTGCTTTTTTTTTTTATTGGATACATGCTCAAACCGTTGGCATTATAACTGTATAATATAATTTATCATTTGTACTATTGTAACATACTGTTCTTCTGTATACCTTATTATTCTGTGTAATGGGTTTTTTTTGTAGGAAAAAGTTACCGTGGTATTTTAACGGCATCTAAACAAACTGAACGCAGCGCCACCGCGACCTGCCGGGGAGGGGAGGGGTGGGTGACGGGGGAGGCCGACGGGGGAGGCCGACGGGGGAGGCGGGGGGTTGAAGACGACTGTAGCTGCATTGGTTCAAAATAAAAATGTGTATCACTTCAGCTCTGCAACTCGCATCTGTGTGTTCAGTTTCAGTCGAGGCACCAAGGTCAGCGGCGTCCTTGGCGACAAAACACGAAAACCACTGCTGCAAAGTTCACATTTATTTAAAAAAAGTATAAAATGTACAAAAAAAAGTTTTACATGTAAAATGAATTTTGCTAAAATATCATTTACTACCTTTGCCACTTTTAAGTGACCTGGTTAGTCCTGTGTCGAGAACTCCCACCGCAAAAGAGGTCCGAATGCGTTCGTGCGTCGTGTATCGAGGCGGGCCGACGTCCGCGGACGCTATGACGCGTCTGGCTGTTCCTGCGTCGACCAGCCGGACGTGGCCGAGGGCGTCGGCATGTTTGAGGGCGTCGGCGGCCCGACGTCGTAGCCCAGCTTCCTCATGTCCTTGGTCATGATGTGGAAAGAGACGGTGACGAAGCCCTGAGAGCGAACCCGTGTCACTATGACAACGACAGCAACAATAGTCATATGCGGGGTTAGTGCAGAAAATTAAGATGCAGCATGTACACTCATCAGCCATAACATTACGACCACCGCGTGTCCACCATAGAGTATAATACAACACATCAGCCATAAGATTACGACCACCGCGTGTCCACCATAGAGTATAATACAACAGCCCTGCATCAGTTCTCCCTTCAGGAGGAGTTTTATGTT
>CAAKHG010047030.1:0-21266 GCA_901007715.1 Dactylopterus volitans
ATCTAAACAATTACACAGAATAAGTGTAGGAATGGAGCCCACCATCTGGCAGCTCGCGCAGGCCGCCGCCGCCGCCACCGCCGCCGCCGCCGCTGGCAGGGAGCCACCGGCTGACATCACCGCTCGTGTCTCCAGAGGAAGATGAGGTTTGCTGTCGTGGGTCAGCAGCTCGGTTTATGTTGATGTGAAGTGACGACGTGGCAGCCGAGCTCCTTTTTTACTTGACTCAGCATTTTTTTGTGACCAGGTGAAAAATTTCGTCATCCATCTTGAAGCTCATGAGTTTTTATTACTTTTAAGTGTCTGTGGTTTGGTTTCCAGCAGCAGTTCAGTCCGCATCTTCTAACCATGGAGCCTCATAAAGTGTTGAACCTCTTCTTCTTCTTCTGAGTTTTTTTTCTTTTCAACATGTTTTACTGGTAAACTACACGTTCATAATTTAAGCAACAGAAACCAATCTGATATTAAAATGTTCAGCTCATGAAGCTCGTTCATTTCTCCTTTCAAATGTTTTCATCAAAGGTCTAAGAACTGTTTCGTAGGAACAACGTGCCCTGGATGACACGCACTGGATGTCGCTAATGCTAACCTTTGTTGCTTTGGTTAGTCCGTCACCGTGGAAACCGTGCTTTGTTTATTTTGATGACTATGACATCATACGGGTTAGCAGCAGCAAAGCAAACTACATGCTTGTTTTCTGCTGTTTTTAAAGATTTAAAGATACGTTTCTTTCTCCAGTTTTGGCATCGAGAACATTTGTGCTTCTTTTCCATCATCTTGCGTCGCTTCAGTAATTTCCAGCATTCCGGCGTTGGCGCGTGTTTTGCTGCCCGCTAGCGTTGGCGCGCGTTTTGCTGCCCGCTAGCGTTGGCGCGCGTTTTGCTGCCCGCTAGCGTTGGCGCGCGTTTTGCTGCCCGCTAGCGTTGGCGCGCGTTTTGCTGCCCGCTAGCGTTGGCGCGCGTTTTGCTGCCCGCTAGCGTTGGCGCGCGTTTTGCTGCCCGCTAGCGTTGGTGCGCGTTTTGCTGCCCGCTAGCGTTGGTGCGCGTTTTGCTGCTGCTAGCGTTGGCGCGCGTTTTGCTGCCCACTAGCTTCACCAGCTTGTCTCTGCACCGGGCTGCACGTCAGCCTCACGCGTGATTGGTTCTCCGGGATGGCCGATGCTCTGTGTGTCTTCAGCTCAGCAGGTTCTCCGCCGTTGTTCCTTTACTTTCCTGCAGAGTCGCATTGTCGTTGCGTTTGTTTCTATTTATGCAGCTCTAATTTGCCTCATTTGCACAATTTGTATCTTTGTTGCATTTTTGCTATTTATATATTTGTATATATATATTTGTACATGAGTTTTTAATGGTAAACTGATCACTGGTGATTGAGGTGGGCGGGGCTTAGATGCCGCAGCTGCTTTTCCTGATCGCGACTGAGCAGACTCTGAATGCCATCACCCACACAAGATGGTGGCGTCTGTGTCTTTTGGCCTCATCTCTTGCAGTGCGAGGACATGTGGGCGTGTCCTCCAGGTTAACATAAACAGAGTTTTCTGCAAAACATTTAAGCCACGCCCACCTCACCAACGCCACTGTTCTGTGGAAGAACGCGACATCATACATGTGAGGGAGTGTTTGGAAATGTGACCAGATTTACCTGAATGTTTTCATAGAGCAGCGAGAAATGAAAGTGTCCATAAAAGTGGATCAGTTTCATGAAAACGCTTCCTGCTGACGGACGGACGCAAACATGGACTTCCTGTTGGAGGAGCTGATGTTCAGCAGGAGCCAGGAGTGTAAGGAGATGTCTGACTTTGACTCTTTTAACGGTGTCCGGTGGCTCTGCAGCTGAATCAGGCGAGTGTAATTATCTTCGAGGGAGGGGCCTGTTAGAGATATTGGACAGAGTCTAATGAAAGAATCCAGATTTGGGGAATAATTAACAGCTGGAGGTGCAACATCGAACATCACATGGATGTGCTGCAATAACTTCAAAAGATAGTTCACTGCTGGGCAGAAGCTGGCGTTGATAAGGTCAATAGTGACAGCGTTGTGAGGCTTTCTAATTAGGAGGCTAGCCGCTGCCGCCGTGTGGGCGGGTCACGCCAGGAAGCAGCGCAGCGCCGCAGCTGATTGGGCCTCACAAACTTAAGTGTCCTTTAAAGATGACGGCAAAGCCCAGACGAGTCCGTCTGCCCGTCCCACTCCGGCTAATTCAGACGGACAACGTTCCTATCAGCATCAGTGCGGCTGGTGATGAAAACGCGTGAAGACGCGTGAAGACGCGAAGACACATGAAGATGCATGAAGACACATGAAGACACATGAAGACACATGAAGACACATGAAGACGCATGAAGACGCGTGAAGATGCATGAAGACGCGTGAAGACACATGAAGACGCGTGAAGACGCATGAAGATGCATGAAGACGCATGAAGACGCATGAAGACGCATGAAGACATGAAGACACATGAAGACGCGTGAAGACATGAAGACACATGAAGACCTTCTCCATTAATTTCTGTCACTCAGTACTGAAATTTGACCCCCTCATTCTCAGTTGTTGTGATGGTGGTGGTTGCCATGGTGATAGCTGTTGTGATGGTGGTGGTTGCCGTGGTGATAGCTGTTGTGATGGTGGTGGTTGCCGTGGTGATAGCTGTTGTGATGCTTGTGACGGTGGTTCAGTGAAACAAGCAGCTGATTTCCAAATGAGACGCGCGTGTTTGAGTCCACATTGTTACGGTAGTTTTCACGTCGTCACACTCAGCTCATCCGAACCACGTGGGCGTTACTGTCAGCATGCGGTCCAGCTGTGTTACACCGGCGCTGCAGCTTCATTTGAAGCCTCTAAATGGACCAACGGGAGGGTGGGTTGGTGGTTCCTGGTCTCATGTCATATAAATATAAACCCACCCAAATATAATTTCACTTTTCTTTATCTGTGCAGCTAAACCACAACAGTGGTTATGAGTATGATGAGTGTTTGGTCATGACCTCATGCCTCCTGGATTCCCCCCAGAGGTGCCCAGGCGTCCCTGCGTCTGATGATGGAGATGATGATGGAGATGATGGTGATGATGGTGATGATGATGGTGATGATGGTGATGGTGATGATGATGGAGATGATGATGGTGATGATGGTGATGATGGTGATGATGATGGTGATGATGGTGATGGTGGTGATGATGATGATGATGATGATGATGATGATGATGGTGATGATGATGATGATGATGATGGAGGAGATGATGATGATGATGGTGATGATGGTGATGATGGTGATGATGGTGATGATGATGGTGATGATGATGATCATGATGATGATGAGGATGATGATGATGATGATGATGACAATGACGATGATGATGATGATGATGATGATGATGATGATGATGAAGGAATAATTGATGTGTGGCGAGTGATGAATCTTCTAGGAGGGATTTCTCCTTTTCCCCTGCCTGGCCTCTCGTCTCCATCGCTGGCGTCAGCGGCACCTGCAGCGCTGCAGTGAATCCAGCCGCTCTGGCGGATCGCTCGTCTCGTGGACTCTCTCATTAAGCGCCGGCCGACCCAGATGTCCCCCGCCGGCGCTTCAGCACCACTCCACTTGAGAAGGAGACATTCAAACAAGAACTTAATCAGCATAACTGGTTGTCTGCATCTGGCTGCTTCAGAAATTAAACAATTTTCTTTTGCTTGGAATCTTAGTGAAGCGAAAAAAATGTTGATTTAAGTTCCTGGAAACTGAAATTGCAGCAGAAACCTGGAGCCACCTGGAGACATGAACGCGATGGCTAAACACAGAATTCATAATTCTGTACATGGCATCAGGTAGAACCTCATGGCAAAGCTGGTCGGACCCAGTACCCGGCCGAACATCCCACCGTCACTTGGCCCACATACAGCAATTAATTATAGCCCACAAGTGGGCCAGATCGGGCCGCTGGACAGGTAGGGTTTAGGTGAGTAGCACAGAAACACATTTTGGAACCCCTACTGACGTCGGTACCCCTACCAAAGTCAGTACCCCTACCAAAGTCAGTATCTCTACTGAAGCCAGCACCCCTGTTGATGATGGTGCCCCTGCTGAAGTCAGTATCCATACTGATGGTGTAGAAATACCTCCTGGTCCTATTTTGCCCTGTGAACCCGCCTGCTGTAGCTGCTCCCGCTCGGGCTACCAGACCTGGCCCATCAGCTGCTGTATGTGGGCCCAGTGTGAGCGGGACACGCGGCCCGGCGCTGGGGTTTGTGGCATTTGTGCCGGTCACGCCCTCCCATTCTTACGTTAAGGACAAACCATCATTTCGAAAACATTTCAGTAATCAAGACCAAAGGGGCCATTTTAACATCTGATCCCATAAAAACGAACTGCTGCCGTTTTATCAAGATCTAAATAAATCAGAGGTTAATTGTGATGAAAAAGATTACAGACACTTATCTCTCTCTTAGCGCAGGAAAATAGCCGTTAAAATAATGAATAAAGGCAGTTCTCCAGCTCTGAATGGATTAGTCCCTGAATTATGTATTTCCTGTTGGCTGCAGTTCCGCCCCCTTTAGTTGAATCTCTTCAGTATTTCCATCATTAAAGGTTCAATGACCACTTGTTCCGATATCGCTGTTGCACTCTTCTGCATGTTATACAGTCAGTTTAAGGACTGAACAACTGTAGTTGATAAGCCCCGCCTCCGCCATGTAGGTGGGCGGGACTCGGACCAAACTTGAATGTCAACCTCATATCATTTCCTCTCAAAGATGGTTTCTGCCATTTCAGGGGGTTTTAATCACCCTGATGTTTGTTCAAGTGTTCATTTTTCCTGGTTGTAATGAGTGATTGATGCCATAAAAGGGGGCGTGGCCTCATGACTGACAGCTGCTCTGAGTGACATCCAGGAAGTGGTGGAGGCGTTTACAGACGCCTGTTTAGGATCCTACATGAGAGAGTGGAGAGGACGCGGAACACTGACTTTATATAACTGTTACTGGCTGTTTCACAGTGTGAAAATGAGTTTTTCATGTTAAACTGATCGCTGGTGGGCGGGGCTTAGATACTGCGGCTCTATTTCCTGATCGCTTCTGGATATTTTGGCTTCTCTTTGAGAAAGTGAGTGGAAGCGGAGGCCAGATTATATACAGTCCATTGTTCTGTACGATCTGTGGTTATATACGTGGTTTTATCTCTCATATGACAGTCCACTGCTAAATCCCTAATGTGGTTCTGGTTGTGATGGCCGCAGCCTCCAGGCTCACGGTGAGTTTAACGTGCGACTGGAAGCTGCTGCTGTTTGTGACCGATGTCAGACGTGTGTTTACATACATCACATGTATCTGGGATACATATTAGCATATCCCGGTCCGCCGAAACACTCGGCGCGAGTCAGTATGGAAGTCCCATCGTGACCTTTTCACATGACGTGTGCTGCTGCACACTGATAGCAGATAGAGGGTAAGCGCACACACACACACACACACGTACACACGTACATGCACGCACACACACCTCAGTCTAATGAGCCCACGGGCTCGTGCAGCTTACACACATAAAGCAACGCATAAAGTTTAGAAACAGCCTCATGCATGAATGCATGAAGGCTGACACATGTGCAGACGTGGAGGGAGGGAGACTATGACATTTAAGGAGCTTCTCTCCAATCTTCTTTATTCTGGATCCCAGGAGGCCAGAAGAGGATAAAAAGCTAATGGCTGATACTCTGGAGGAGACAGTGATAGACTTATTTAACAAGGAAGCTGCTTAATAGCAGATATTCACAGCCTCAGCCGGGGGATTACAGCAGGTGTGTGTTCACTCCAACTCCTCATTTCACATTTTCACTACAAATGTGAGCTCCCTCGGGTGGAGGAACCTCCTGGCTTGCCATCCAGAAACCTTTGATTTGTCAATTTCAACTAAATCGTGAAATGTGCCTTTAAAATGCGACATGCGGCCTCCCAGAAGATGAGCCGCTGCAAAGCGATAGAGCCGTTAAAAGGCTCCTGCACCCGACACTGTATGTACAGTATAATGACGCTCTGGAGCTCATTAGCTTCATCTGCTGAGGCCAAACAGAGTCGAGCCAGGAAAACACAGCAAATGACCCGCGGCTGCGTATTAAATATATATCTGTTTCACCAAATTATAATCAGGCTGCAGTGGGACTCGTTATCGGGGTCAGAATATCGAGTACGCCAGCATTATGCTGCCGTAACCCCAAAATACTCCCCAACACGCAGCGATGAAACTACGACCCGAGGGTCAAAGGTTAACTATGACATCACGACGTGGTCTCTGGTCACCGTTTAATAGCGTCACTTGGGTCTCACTACTTTCAATAAAGTTGCCGCCACGTCCGTGACCATCAGACATGATGTCCTCTGCCTGCTGATCGGATGCCGGATGCATGCTTCTGATTGGCTTGCCCAGTATTAATAGAAGAGTGAGGCCTGTACGTCATTGGCTTCACCGCAAGCACGAGGAGCCTCGTGGGCGTGTCCATCCAACAACCAATCAGGTCGCAGTTTGATGTCTAATGTTTGAGATATGTGAAGGGTGAAAAGATGATGATGAAGAAAAGATGTTTTTACTTCAGCCAAATGGACATTTGCTTGAAATTCTGTCAAAAGAGCACGTGCGTGATGTCAGGAGACGTGCTCTGACCTTGACCTTTGACCCTCTGCTCAGTTCATCCTCGAGTCCAAGTGGATGTTTGTGCGAAATCCAAAGAACTTCCAGATGTTCCTGAGAACATCATGTGAGCAGCACAGACGTGACGTCATGATGACCGTGACCTTTGAACCCTGACCACTGAAATCTAACCACTTTAACCTTGAAGTTGAACCCCGGACATTCCTGAAATATCACGTCACAGACACGTCACAGTGAAGCTGACCTTTGACCTTTTGCGTACAAAACATCATCTCAGACATCTGTGATCAACTCTTTCATGATCAGCAGACGATGCGATGAGAGTCATGGCCAAAAATGGTTTTCTGACCTTTGACCTGTGACCCTTTGACCACTGAAATCTAAACAGGTCGACGTTGAGCGAGTCGACCTTTGACAGCAGCAGGAATCTATGTTTGCGTGCAGGAAGAAGCAGTTGCCATGGTGACGAAGTTTAGCAGCGACCGACAGATGTGCGCGGTTACATGATGACAAGTGACGCGCGTGATTCCAGGCTGGCTAACGAGCGTGACTGAGCGTGAGCGAGTGGGCGGAGCCTGAGAGGACTCGCCGCCATGCGTCAGCTCTGACCGCCGCCGCCGCCTGACGCAGCTTCCTGTTCCTGTTAAACGTCAACGTGTCGGTAGGTAACGAGTCACTGTCGGGTCAACGCCCACCCACACTTCACCTGATGATTGGCAGTCAGAAAGATTCTAACTCTTCACACTCGTGGGCACCAGAACCAGCAGGTGGACCAGAACCCACCCAAAGACCATCTCTATTTGGCCTGAGGACCAGAACCGGCCTGAGGACCATCTCTGTCCGGCCCGCGGCGGATGACTGCAGCCAGTCTGCGCTGCCTCGCTCCTCCAGCAGGGGGCGTTTGTCTCAAACCTCGCTGACCTTACAGTCGCACGTCGGCGCCATTCTTCGCCCGGGGGATCGGCAGGTTTTCAGCAGATGGACCAATTCATGTCGCTGACGTCGTCATGGTAACCTGACCGACACATGAGGCTGGACAAGAGTCAACATTTCTGATAAAACCAGTCAGTTTTCTCATGTTTATGTAGTTTAACACTCGTGAGCGCTCTGAGATCCGTGTGTCGTTAAACTGCCCACCGCGTGGCCCCTTAATCATGATAACGAGCCATACGTTTGTGAGCATATGGACTGTTGCACTGATGGCCACCATTTAGGACTTTTGGTGTATGAAAGTCCTGGAACTTGAGTAAGGTGACACTGAGATTCCAGAACTACCTGCTGCTCCTGATGCAGAAGAAACCAGGAAAGCGGGACGGAGCCAAAAATGGCAGAACCGGCGGTCCCGACGTTCCTGAGTGCCGGAGCGCGTCTCCTGGCGTTTAGATGCTTGCGAGCCGCGTCTGAACCTGAACCTCCACTCAGGAGGTCCCAACACCTCCACGATTTCATTCACGTGCCTGTTTGGCTCTGAAAACCTTCCAGGGAAGATGAGAAGATCCGCCATCAAAGCTGCGGCGCCGCCGTTAGCGTCCTGCGCGCCGTCATGCAGCCGCTCCATCACACATTCCTCTGATGTGAAAAATATACCTTTTAAATAATTCCGCGGGGTTTGAACCGCTGGAACACGCCGCCACGCCGCTCTTTCATTTCTGAAAACAAAAACTGGATAGATTTTCCGCTCAGACGTTTGTTGGTATCTCCACTCGATTTACTCGATAAATAAACTGCTGGTTTGATCTCATGAATAATTCCTCCTGCTCTCCTCCGCAGCGAAGAGGCTTCCACTCGGCAGCCGAACCACGGCTGAGGAAGCGAGCGGCGCGGGATTAGTAGAACCAGAACCCGAGGATCCCCGCAAAGGGTTCCTGGAAGCTCGGTGCTCACGGGGGGTCAGCGCGGGGCCACCTGGATCATCCACCTGTCCTGAGGTGTGGAGCCTCCACCCATACGGCCAAGTCACTGCAGCATAGCTGAGAGATTGGGAGTTCCTTGAGTGTCTTCCAGGGGTCCGTGAGGGTCTCTGGGGTTCTTGAGAGGTGTCCCGAGTCTTTGGTTCTCATATGCAGGTGGCCAAAATATTAGGGACACCTCTCAGTACAACCCAGTAGAGTTCAAAAGCATCGGCTTTGAGATGATGTCATGAAAGGGGATCCCTCACCCCTCCCCCCCCGGCAGTTTCAGAGACATTTGGAAGTTTCCCCCTCCTGGTCTGACCATGACTGGGTGTAACTCCAGTGTCTCCTCCTCCTCCTCCTCCCTCTTCTTCATCGCTCGCCTTTCCTCTGCTTTCCTCCGTACGGCTCCATCAGCAGCTCGGGCGCGTGGTCCCGTCATTAGCAGCAGACCTTTCGTTCATCTGGAGAACATCAGCGAAGGAGGCGGCAGGTGATGCTCTACTCCAGCCACTCACGGCTGCTGTGATTGGCTGAGAGCGGCGGCGGCGGCGGCGGCGTGGCTGCGCGCCAGCTTATCACCCGGCAACCGTTCTGTCCAACACTAAAGTCATTTGCTAGAGCACAGCGACAAATTTCCGCTTCACTTATATCCATCTTTCTGTAAATTGGACATTATCAGTCCTGACCTCTGGCAGGGCACCAGAACCTGCGAGCGAGGCTCACCCACGGCGCCGGCGTGCAGATGAAAGTGGCTCCGCCTCATTTTCCGGCTCTCTGAATCAGATGCTTTTCAGATCAAGGACAGCAAACTCCAGAGAGACAAAAGACTGAAGCACACTTGATAATCCACAGCCGCAATTTACAGGCGCTTTCAGGAGGGTTCATTCAACCTGCTGCACCAATAATCCTTTTCAAAGTGGAGCCCATCAAATGTTTTGATGAATTAGATGTTTTTGTTTGATGAGGAAGGAAACAGGTGAAGAGAAGCGAGCTGCACTCCTGCTTTCACAACCACGCGTAAACATGCGGGCCTGCCTCCAACGTTCCCACGCGACTACCAGGAAGATCATCTCCAGCAGCCCAGGACCTCCGGGAGGAGACCACAAGCAGACAGTCACTCACGGGGAGGAGCTTTCTGAATCATCTGCATGTGGTGGTGTGTCAACACAACGGCGGGAGGAGGAGCTGGTGATGAAGAAGAGGGAGGAGATGGTAGCTACAAATAAGAGGAAGGGGAGCAAGCTAATTAGCTAATTATGAGCTAGATTAGCAGTATTCCTCTGCAGGTGAGATGAGGGGGCGGGGCCTCATTAGCATATTCCTAGATCCCTGAAAACCAAAGCAGAGTTGCAGCTCAGCCTTTTAAAGGTCATGAGGAAAGATGTCCGAATGTGTTTAAATGTGTTTAAACACGCTAAGATCGTCTTTACCCTCGTATTTGTTCCCAAACCATGATGGATGAGTTTGAAGTGGCAGCCTGGCGTTTTCTGGGACCTCAGCGACGCCGCTGACGCGTCCTCGCGTCCTCACGCGTCCTCGCGTCCTCGCGTCCTCGCGTCCTCACGCGTCCTCACGTCCTCACGCGTCCTCGCGTCCGCACGCATCCGCACGCACGCTGACGTGTCCTCACGTCCTCGCGTCCGCACGCTGTCGCGTCCTCACGCGTCCTCGCGTCCTCACGCATCCTCGCATCCTCACGCTGTCGCGTCCTCACGCGTCCTCGCGTCCTCACGCATCCTCGCATCCTCACGCTGTCGCGTCCTCACGCGTCCTCGCGTCCGCACGCATCCGCATCGCGTCCGCACGCTGTCGCGTCCTCGTGCGTCCTCTGGCTTCGCCAACAAGCCGTCACAAACCCGCGCGCGTCGTCGCCGTGGTCGACCAAACGGCCCGGCTCCTGTCGGCTTTGTTGTGCTCTTCCTCTGCAGCGTCACGCGTGATGTCACCATGCTGCTGATGTCACAAACGTGCTGGAAAACACGACCGCGACCTCGCCGGCGCCGCGCTCCCACATGCGTGCGCCGCCGCCTACGGCAGCCTGCACATTCAGGCGTCCACGCGGGCGCCGCGGTGGAAACCCTGTAACCCGACAGTGAACGCGGGAGTGGGAGGAGCTTAACGGGGGCGGTTCGAGAGGCGGAGGTGTTCTGTCCTCGCCACGTGAGCAGAGACGGAGGACCGGCAGCATCGTGGGCCCGGTTGTGGGCCCGGTTGTGGGTCCGGTGGTCGGCCCGGTTGTGGGCCTGGTTGTGGGCCCGGTTGTGGGTCCGGTGGTCGGCCCGGTTGTGGGCCCGGTTGCAGGCCCGGTTGTGGGTCTGGTGGTGGGCCCGGTGGTCGGCCCGGTTGTGGGCCCGGTTGTGGGTCCGGTTGTGGGTCCGGTTGTGGGTCCGGTTGCAGGTGTGTTTGTGACCAGAGGAAATGAATCGGTCCACTGATGGCGGCTGGGCTGCCCTCGGCGGCGCAGGGTGGCGAACGGACGGCAGGCAACAATGGCCAAAACTGCAGAGAGACCAGATCAAAGTAACAAAGACGGATATTATTTCAAACACATTTCAAAGACTGAGTGAATGAAAAAAAAAAAGTGTATCATGAGGAAAAAAAAAAGATCAAAGTGGGTTGTGATTGAAATTCAGACAACTGAGTGGAGGAAGGAAGCAGGCCAAGTCGTCCATTTGTAAATGAGCAACATCTCTGAGAGAGCAGGGTCAAAGGTCAGGGTGGGCGCCGTGGTGATAAAACGGCATCGGTGTAATATGAACGAGTGAGAGCCAGCGTTCATCATCCAGCCGCCGTAATCAGAGCGGCGTGGCATGAATTCATGAAACGCTACACCTGCTGTCCTGTAATGGCTCTGATCACTGCTGGAAAAGGGTTGTGTTTACTGACAAAGAAGCTCCGGCGACGCCATTCACACAGAGATTTACACAGAGAGCCCTCTCACTGCTGCCGGCGGCACCAGGGCCACTGGGGCCACCGGGGCCACCGGGGCCACCGGGGCCACCAGCGGGGCCGCTGCTGGATGGTGGTGATGGTGGAGACGATGATGATGATGATGGTGGTGATGATAATGGTGGTGATGGTGACGGTTGTTTGCAACTTTGCATCCACATCCCAGAATGCACCTGGCCCCAGCAGCATCTCAGCTTGAACCTGCAGCCCAGATTCTTTGAATCTTGGAGACACGCCTCCTCGTAACCGTGTTCTACAAATAAAATTAGGCCAAGAAATCCCAGCACAGATGCTGCCACCGAATGCTGGTGATGTCAGTCAGAGTCAGAGTCTGCTCAGCAGCCATCAGGAGATGGAGCCGGTGCACATAAGCCCCGCCCACCTCAATCACCAGGCATCAGTTTACCATGAAAAACTCATTTTAACTAACAGTTCTAGAATGTCAGTGTTCCGCGTCCTCTCCACTCTCTCACGTAGGATTCCTAAACAGACGTCTGTAAACGCCTCCACCACTTCCTGGATGTCACTCAGAGCAGCTGCCAGTCACGAAGCCACGCCCCCTTTTAGAGCACTACATTACAACCAAAATTATCAGAAAAATGAAAACTTAAAAAACTCTACTTGAAATAAAAGACACCACCTTTGAGCATAAATGATATGAAGTTGATATTTTAGTTTGGTCCCAAGTCCCGCCCACTAACATGGAGGAGGCGGGGTTTATCAGCTATACCGCGGTCAGCCAGCAGGGGCCCACGGAGTTGTTCTGGCTTCACTTTTGAGGAGCTGCCATGATGATGGTTTATATTTCTGTGTGTGGGGGGGTCAGATTGAGGTCTGATCCTGGGCAGAACCGCTCTGATCCGAAAAACTGCAACAAAACCAGAGTCCAACTCAGGAGGACCCAAGTGGCCTGGCAGCCACGCCGAAATCTCGTGGATAATAAGATGTCTAGGAAAGTTGCGTTAGGTGAATTCAGCGGGTGACAACATTTGCAGAGTTTGCACTATGGTGAAGAAACAACCTGACACTTTTAAGACTTATAAGACTTTCACATTTAATTTAACACAAAAGATGCTAGATTGACTTCTGTAGCGTCTGAGTGTCTCTGGTTCTTACGTGCGCGGCGTGGAGCACCCGTCTGCAAAGCTGCGCTGGCGTTCTGGTGCCTGCTGCGGTCGGGCGGGCAGCTTTTCACTTTTTATGACTGATATGATTCATTCAGTGGCGTTCGATATTCATGCCGCCACCGAGCAGCCCCATGGCGTGCTGTCATTCAGGCCCGAGTCCAGCAGCAGCAGCATCAGCGCCGTCCGGGTGCCCACCCGGGTGCCTTCCCGGGTGCCCGCCCGGGTGCCTTCCCGGGTGCCCGCCCGGGTGCCGTCCCGGGTGCCCGCCCGGGTGCCTTCCCGGGTGCCTTCCCGGGTGCCTTCCCGGGTGCCTTCCCGGGTGCCCGCCCGGGTGCCCGCGCAGCCGCGGCCGGCAGGTAGCTGGCCGCCGACAGCTGCCGGCTGCTCGCTCTGTTTCAGCCCCATTTCAGTCACTTAGCAGCCCCCCTCAACCCGTCTCTCTCATTGAAATGTCAATATAGCCGATCTCGCCGCGCAGCTGCCGTCATTAACCTTTTCCTTCATTTGTCAGATGCGGCAGTGATCATAAAATCATAAAATAATGATTTTATCTGGAGCGCGGCGGCTCGGTAATGACGGCTGGTTAAGGGAGTATTTATGAGCAGATCCTGCACTTTTGCTGGCCGCGGACAGAACAATATATTTATGAGAGACACTCCAAAGACGTGGTGGACACACACTCACACACACACACACACACTCACACACACGCACACACAGATCATAAAATGGACGTCGGCGCGCCGAGCAGAGCTTTGGTGGCACACCGGCTCTCAGTTTCACTCCGTCAGCACTCTGACAACATTTTGTCTTCAGCGTTAAACTCTGGTCGCCATGGAGACGAGGTGTTCCATGCGCTCGGTGTCATTTGTCACAGTCCCTCGTCGGTGTCTCGGTGTCTCGGTGTCTCGCGCGTGCGGCCGCGTACGTGTCAAACACATCCGCCGGGTGTTGCTTTTTCTCATGTTACTTTGTTAATGACCCGCCTGACTAAATAGCGAGCTTGCATTCTGTCATTAAGCGTCTCCATAGCAACCCGATATCCCCCCGGGAATCAGAGGTTTTAGGGGGATTGGTGGAGTGGGGATTGGATCTCCTGGATTTTATGGACAAAGCAGTCAGATATGACACCATGAATGAGGCTCCTCCGCTGGGTCTGGAGACTCCCCGAGATGTGAGAGACGATTCGCAAGGAATTATTTATGAGTAATGAATTAGATTGGAGTCGTGGCATGACATGAGGTCTAAATGGCGTGCGTGCGTGTGCGTGTGCGTGTGTGTGCGTGCGTGTGCGTGCGTGTGCGTGTGTGTGTGCGTGCGTGATATGGTGTTATGGTGTAACATAACAAGTGCAAAGGGAGACTGTGATAAATGTGAGGATCAGGTTCCCGTTGTCAGATGTGACTCTGCAGCTCGTCCATCCCGCCGCCTCATATCCATTATTTCATATCTGCTTTTTGGTATCATGTTCACGCTTTTCCATCTAAATGTAAAGGAGGCGTCTGCGAGTGGCTCCATCGATGAGCTGCACATCTTCAACATCACCTGTGCTGAGATTCTGCTGTCTGTTCTGGACGGAGTTCCAGGTGAAGCTGGAGAGCAGCTCGAGGAAGAGACGGCGAAGGCCGGTTCCCCCCGACGCCAGAACTCGTAATTAATAACCTCAAAAAAACGAAAGAAGGAAAACCGGGACAGCAAGAGAGACTCGGGCAGAGGTGGAGCTGGACCTGGTGACACAGGTCCATCTTTGGAGCTGCTGGACAGCCTGATGGGTCAAAGACCAGCTGACCAGGTGACGGCGGCGCTGAATTCAGCCGCTGCTGCCACAACCTTAGAAGAAGACTCTGCACCGCTGCCACAACCATAGAAGAAGACTCTGCAGCGCTGCCACAACCACAGAAGAAGACTCTGCAGCGCCGCCACAACCATAGAAGAAGACTCTGCACCGCTATCACGCTGGCGTCTGAAGGTAAAGATAAAGCCACTGAAGATAAAGTTCAGATAGGCAAACTTAGCTCCATCAAACACTGGAATAATTCATTTGCCTAAAATGTTGCTGCGTTGTTATGTTGCCTAGCAACCAATCAAAGCAATTGGTGTTGCGTTTACTTCCTCCTGAGGAAGGCGGAGTAACGTCCTCCCACTTTGGTTCTGCTTAAACTGGCGTGAACGCAGGCTGGTTAACCAGAGAGCGCCGAGGCTCTGAGACTCCAGAGCCAGAACCAGAACCAGAACCGTCTGGTTCTGTCTGAGAGGGATATCACTGACACTTTATCTGCATACCCGGTTCTGTTTGCACGGGTCCGACTTTGGTTACGCTGCTTTTTTGATTTGTAATCACCGATGGCTCTGCTCGGTTGTATAATATAACTCCTGCAATAATATTGTCACTTTTACTGGCTCCAGCTGCCTCTACACGTTACTTCCCCATGACGAGTCGGGTTCTAACATATTTGGGGTCACCTCGGGTCTCTTTTAATAGAACCTCGTGGTTCAGGTTGTTGGTAGCGGTGAAGTTTAGCTTGACTGTGACTCTGCTTGGGTTTGATCATCTGACGTGATTCTTCCCCTCCGCAAACTGACAGATGTCACGAGGATGAGTTTCTCAAGAGGGAGTTTAAATGTCTCGTTATTGGTAAATTGGTGGAATTAAGGATTATGGTTTTGTAGGCGCCATCAAGCTGTGCTTGAGAGAGAGAGAGAGAGAGAGAGAGAGAGAGAGAGAGACGCCCTCGGTGAGGAGGCGGCCTTAAAGGCGTGGACTCATTGGGCCACTTCACTATAGAAACCCCCCGAGGAGCTGGCGAGCTGTGACTCCTCAGCTGTGGATGTTTGTACGTCCACACACGCGTTCCTGATGCAGGCGGATGATGGCTGGTGCTGCGGCCCCGTGGAACCTGTTTGGATGGTGGGAATCATCCAAACGAAGCTACCGTCGCCGTGAGCGCTGCTCGCCGTCAGCGCTCGTCGCCGGGTGACAGCCAATCAGCAGCTTTGGTCGTTGGCATCTGGCCTCGCTGATATTTCCCCCTTTAAAAGCTGCTGCTGCAGGAAGTGAAGCTAAATGCTAAACCACAGCTGTCGTGTCCAATCAGAGTTCAGCCCACCGCATGAGAAAAGTTTCGCCGTCGTGAAATCTCACAATAGTTCTACTAACTTACTTTTCAGGCTGACAGAAATGAAGCGCCGCGTCTTTGTTCCGCCGAG
Organism: Dactylopterus volitans; assembly: GCA_901007715.1. Taxonomy (NCBI): domain Eukaryota; kingdom Metazoa; phylum Chordata; class Actinopteri; order Syngnathiformes; family Dactylopteridae; genus Dactylopterus; species Dactylopterus volitans. The sequence continues at coordinate 15,808 of CAAKHG010047030.1, forward strand.
AATGTGAACAACCGTATGGAAACGCGACCGCCTCATTGGCCGCGTTTCTCTCCAGCTGCAGCCAGCTGAGTAATGAGCCCGTCGATGACGCATCCGCGGCCTCGGCCAGGAAGAGGCTCTGATCCAAACTGCGGCTTGGGTGATGCGGCGGCTTGTTTTGTAACGTGTTGACAGCAGCGAAGCAGCGGGGGGGCCGAGCCGGACGGTGGCGGCTGGACGCCAGCGCGCGTGGATAAAGGACCTCCTGCCGGCGGCGAGGCTGCACACAAACACGGGGAACCGGACCCAGAACAATGTCGCTGCACAGGCGCGCGAGGGAAGGAAGAAAACATCCAGAACAAAACACGCGAAGAACGTGAACATGAACACAACCTCGACGACGGTGCGCAGATACGACTGCTGGAACCAGGCTGAAGCAGCCGGGGCGAGATGATCATCACCAGAAGCAGCTGAGAGTTATATGAGATATTAACGGGCCAGTGTAGGTAATGTTGGCTATGAATAGCAAAGGTTTGGCGATGCCTGACTAATTTACGAGACAATAATCCCAACACCACAATACAAGATTTTTCACTTTTCATCTTTTAGCATAAGAAGCATGGGTGGGATTTCTCTTCAGTTTGGTTTTGAATTTAATTTCTTTGTTTTCGCTCCTGCTGATTGGACTGAGTGAGATGTGAGACGTGTTTCCATGGTGATCTATGGCACGAGTGTGTCACCAAAACAACCTCATGCTATCTTAATGTAAATCTCAGTGACTAAAACATCAGCGCTTGACGACATGTGACCAGCTCAGCCTTCAGGAGCTCCTCAAATGTGCAAAATTGATGAATCAAAACAACTGATTCTTTAATAATTGACTCCTAACTGGCATCGCTGACAGACAGATGGTGGAGAGGCTGAATTCTTATCATGTCTCTCCATCTATGATTAGATGAACGGTGCGATGCGAGGTTATCTGTCCTCACAGAGAGCGCCATCATCGCCGGGTACCCCTTTAGTGTCAAATCGGGTTCTTATTAAATTAAGCACATTCAGTCAGACGTTTCTAGCAAATCCAACAGAACTTTAGCTGTAATCTAGTGAACATGAACGCCAGAGATGAGCACGCGGGGTTTATTTGTGGCAGAGCGTGTGAGCATGTGTGACATCTTCATCAACAGTCCGAACCTGCTCAGATGTCGGATCACGACGTTCGTCTGAAACCTTCCTCGCAGCCCCGAGCCGCCGAAACCCAGACCTGCTCTCATCTTCACAAGCTAATCTACTCCCTCTCACTCTACCGCTCTCTCCCTCACACACACACGCGCACACACACACACACACGCACGCACGCACACACACGCGGCAGTTTAAGTCTGTTTTTGTTGATGGACACTTTAAAAATGCATTGGCTCTTTGTTGTCTTGTGCTAGAAAAGCATGGCAGCCTGCAGTGTGGCGTGGTGAGGGGTGGTGGCGCCGGAGGAGGAGAGACGTTTTTCTTCTGTGTTGTTTCCCCAGAGATGGATGGAGGAGGGCGTACGAGAGAGAGAGAGAGAGAGAGAAACCACATAATGTGTTATTAAGTGTCAGGAAAAACACAAAGCAGAGCCGAGAGATTCTCTCTGGTCCCAGATTTATATATTTCTGAGAATTTACCAAAGTTTTTTTTTTTTAAAAAGTCAGTGAAAATAGCACAATTATGCCCGTCCCTGGTATCTCGAAAAGAATATCTCACAACAGAAAACAAAGGGATTTCAACGTATGAGGATCTCAGGAGATCAAATCAAGTCAGTTTAACAAAAACAAAAACAAAGAAATGCTGGCGAAAAGGTGGAAAGACCCGAAACGCTTTTCGTTGGTCAGATTTGGTTGCTTTTGCCCAAACCTGCTTTATTTGATATTGAAAGCAACGAGAGGCAGAAGCTGCAGTTTGGTCCTGCTGAGTCTCTGCTCCTTTAATCGGCGACGTCATTCTATCGGTTCATGATACTTCATCATCCAGGGTCAAAATCCGAGCTCATTGCTGCTGGAGCTGGACTGTGATGGTTTGGGTAGCGTCTGGACATCCGACCAGGCAGAGGCGGGTTCCTCCACACCGGCAGAAGAAGAACGGAAAGACTTGGTTGGATGGGAGGTCGTCAGTGTAGCACAGTGGAGGTGAAGGTGAAGAAGAGGAGGGGACCCAGTACGGCACCCTGAGGAGTTTCCGCCAGCAGGACTCATCGTCCAGCGGGACAGTTTAACACGAGCGGTCAGTGGTCAAGAATGGGACCCGAGTGGGTGGGACTGATTGGAGAAGAAGTTATGGATCAGATTGAGCTTGGTGGCATCAGCTGGGCTCTCCTGCTCAGATCTGCAGAGTCCAAAATAAACCATCACATTTCTTCAGGTGAAGTTTCACGTCAGTCCTCAGGGGATCTCAGAGAGCATCTCGACGATCATCTCAGAGAGCATCTCGACGATCATCTCCAGCAGATGTCTCTGGGATTTGTTTCTTCATGTTTCTTTAGAAGGTCCGAGATTTTACTGCAGCGGCGTCAGAGTCCAGTGGACCCACATCGGTGCTGGCAAAGGGGAACCAATCAGCTTCACACCAACAATTTTTTCCGCATTTTTTCTGCCACCGATTTGGGCACTAAAGCAATATTTGTACCATATGTACAGTAAAGCAACAGCCAGCTTTAATTTAACTTTAACTGGCAAGAACATGAGGTCTGTCAACCATCCAGGTCCCGCTTTGTCTACAGGTGGAGCTCAAAGGCCGCAGAAATAACCTGAGAGGGTGCACAAAGGCAACGGCGCCATCTTGCAATCTAAAATTAGTTTTGGTGGGATCCAAAAGAAGCTGCGTGGAGCGACTGTGCTTCCAAAATGCTAAAAGGGGAGTTAGAAGCTGGAAAAATATCCAAGCAAACAACTGCAACCGTCGGCTCGCCAGCAGATTTGGTGCCATCGCGGCTCCACAGACGCCAGAACCGAATCCCGATTCTGGCAACCCAGTACAGCACCGCAGCAGGGGGGCCCCGCTCAGCGAGCCAAGATCCCGGTCCCACCAAACCCCATCGAGTCATTTGCAAACACATGAATATGTTCATGTCCTGCGTGAGACTCTTTATCAGGTTTTAGTCGAGACTTTAAGCAGGCGGATTCATCAGCGGCGTCTCACTCTGAGCTCGGCAGGCAGAGAAGAAGCGAGTGTGAAGAAGAAAAACTACAAGAAAAATTTGACAAAAATTCGATAAAAATGCACTTTTTGCTCAAACTTTACATTTTGCTGAGTGAACGACGGTCTGAGTCCCCCGAGGACGCAACTCCACCTCCAAAGCTTCTGCGGCTGTTTTGGCAGCAGCTCTGCTTCCAGACAACCTCGCAACTGGCAACACTCGTCCTCACAGACCACAGCCGGACGGATGCCGGGAGACACGCGAGGGGGTGGAGGACGCGGTGAAGGACGCGGTGAAGGACGCGGTGAAAGACGACGCCTTTAGTGCGCCGACACCCGGGCTGACCCGGCCTCGGTGTTGTTCTCAGCTTCAGAGATCCGCGAGGTCGAATGTGAGATGAAATCATGAGTTGTGAAGACGAGCGAGAAAATAACAAAATCAGTGAAAACGCTAAACAGCAACATTCGGGTCGCTGATGTAAAAGGTCTCTCGCGTAAAAACAGGTTATGGAAACATCACGTCTCTCAGAATCAGAAATACTTTCTTAACCCTGCAGGATACTGAATCCACATCAGTATAAACGAATCAAAGATAGAGGAAGGAAGTGCCAGGATATAACAAATATAACAATATAATTTACTCCTCTAAACAACAACATTACAAAATAAAAATGCACCCAATGTAAACAGCCTCAGACCTTCATTCAGCATCAACACTCACTCTAAAGTGTCGACCAATAGCAGCATCGCATCAGTGATGATGTCATAACTATGTACAAATGAATCTTAGTGGCCGTTTCTCAGGTCTCAGGTCTGCAGGTCCACACTCGCAGACTTTGGAGCTTCAGACTCGGGAAGTCGCCACAAGTTCAAACTCCAGAAGTCGGCGAGTTCCCAGGTGCGCTCCTTGTGTTTGGAATAGCGGCGTTCCTCCTCCTCCTCCTCCTCCTCCTCCTCCTCCTCTTCTTCTTCTGTGTGAATGGCGGCTGGTGCTAAGCGCATAAGCGTCATTAGCGCCACCTACAGAGTGAATCATGTAAAACAACCACAACTCATTAGTGTTTAAATACTTCATATATAAACACATATTTGTTTATGTATGTATCCATTTATATATTCATGTATATGTTGGTTATGGACACGTGAGGTTTATATTTTAAACAAGTCTTTTTTTGAGCGAGCGGGCGAATAAAAGATGAACGCTGGCAAACTAAGTTGTGGGAGTTTGTGGAAGTTGGTGAGTTCCAGATCCAAGTGAAATTCGCCACTCGTTGATCCTGATGCATTCTGGGATACGTGGCTTCCTCAAGTACACCCAAGTCAGCATCCGATAGGACTTCTAAAAGTGGGCGGAGCAGGGACACTTGGGCCGCAGGTGATGTGATTTAAGAAACAGCCTGTGTGTTAGAAGGTTCAGCGCAGATGCTCGTCAGCCATGTTTGTGTTCCTCTGGAGAGCGTGTGGACCAATCAGAGGTGAGCTGTCATGGCCTCCACCAATGGGAGGCTGCTGTGACTCCTCCTGCTACTAGAGGAGGAAGTGAACTGTGGTGGCCGCGATCCTCTACATCTGTCCACCATGAAGGACGAGGTCTCACTCTGACTGGTAATGAGCAGACTCACCTAGAAACACCTGCAGAACCAGAACACTTTTATGGACACGCCTGAATATTGTGGCGACTGTTTCACCTACAAGCTTCATTTTTTACTTCCTGATTCACGACAACGACACCAGAGACGAGCTTTAGTCACCAGAGAAGCTTCAACATATGTTTTATTCTTTCTTTCAAGTTTATGGCCCCATAACTTCTTTAAAGATTAAAGTGAATCACTGCAGAACAAATTTTCTGATAGTCCAGGTCGTCCTGGAAACACTGACGCGCGAAGTTTGATGGTGACTTCACAGGGTTGATGTATTTTATACGAATCTGGATCAGGCAGATAAACGTGGATCTGCCCATGATGAGTCCTAAAATCTTTGTGACCTCCAAAGAAAAGTGTGTTAACGTTCTCATTTGCTGCCAATTATGGCTCCAAAAGCAAAGTTCTGTGCGTCAGACATCTGAGTTGTGTTAACAACTTAAAAATATAATGCACCTTTAACTGGCGTATTTACCGAGTCCATTTGAATGCAACACAACTCCAGTCTGGCTTCTGGTCTAATGAGAGTCTGGCTTCAGTGGAGGGCGGCTGATCTCCAGTCGGCCGTGTAGGAGTTCTCTCGCACAATCTAAGATGGCCGTCTATTAATTGTGCCGCCGCCGCCGCCGCCGCCGCCGCCGCCGCCGCCGCCGCCGCCGCCGCCGCCGCCGC
>CAAKHG010047033.1:0-24522 GCA_901007715.1 Dactylopterus volitans
TATTCCCTGATGGCAGTGGCTTCTTCCAGCAGGATAATGCTCCCTGCCACAAAGCAACAATGCTTCAGGAACGTTTGAGGAACACAACAACCAGTTCACGGTGTTGACTCGGCCTCCGGGTTCCCCAGATCTCGATCTGATCCAGCGTCTGTGGGACGTGCTGGACCAACAAGTCTGATCCGTGGAGGCTCCACCTCACAACCTCCAGGACTTATTGGATCTGTTGCTAACATCTTGGTTCCGGATACCACAGCACAGCTTCAGAGGTCCGGTGGAGTCCAGACCTCGATGGGTCAGGACTGTTTTGATGGCAGAACAGGGAACTACACAATATCAGTCAGGTGGTCATAATGTTATGGCTGACAGTGATTATTAATAAATGGTCAGTGAACTTCATGACAAAAGTTTAGAGTTTAAAAATCAAAATTAAGTTGTTTCCAACATTTTATTTTTATGTGAATTGGTTCCATTTGCATGTTGTTGTTTTTTTGTTTTTTTTAAAGGATTTTCATTTTTCAGCACTGCATCTAATGACACACTTTTCTACTCAACTACTCAACGGTCGACCTCAGGCATTTTTAACTTATTTACAAAGTTTCTAAATTCAGGATTTTTTTTTTTCCATTCAGCAAACAGGACAGAAACTAAGGTCTTTAAAACACAACATTAGCAAAGGAGATATGAAGCCATGTGGCATCAGCGTGGACAGCATGACGCGATGCACATTCGGGAAAAAACAAAAACAAAAAACAAATAAAAAAACAACCCCAATCATCTCGTGAATGTCTGAGGAGACCAAAATATGACTAACATGCGGACTAATATGACGACAAAATGTATTACAAAAGGGTCAAACAGAAAGAGACTCATCACATTTCATGGTCAGGTGGAATGTTGGTGGGTAATTCTTTTCTTTTTTTTTTTTGTTCTCGGTCATTATTTTTTTCATTAAGGCTTAATATTGTGCATCTTAAAATCCCAATTAGGAAAAAACAACTCTACGGATACTTCATATCAGTTTTTACAGTCCCTTCCATGTATTTGTACTGCATGCATGTAAAGTTCCGGGCGTGGTAACAGCAGTGACTCGGAGCTCGGCCGGGACGGCGTTTCACCTCTCGGCTGATCGACGCGTCCGCGTTCCCGACAAAGCCGCTAACGCGCAAGTGTGTCAAGAGGCGGCGGCGGCCGAGGTCGCCGCTCGGTTTGCGGTCGCGGCCGAGCGGCCGTCTCCCGTCTCCGCGCTCCGGTTCCGAACCGCCTCCGATTTCCTGCCGTCTGTCCTGCTGCCAAGAACAAGGCTTGAGCGCAGATTGTTTGAGTCCATTATTCTTTTTTCTTTTTTTTTTAATGACACACACACACTCACACACAAACAGCTGAAACCGTCGGATTACACCGGTTTGTCATCCATTAATAAATAAACATCACTTTTAAAAAAAAAAATAAAAAAAAAAAAAGGAAAAGGAAAAGGGAAAAAAAAGAAATGGAGATGTTTCCCCATCGGCTGACAACAAAACGGTTCGGCGAGTGTCTCCGCTCGACGAGCCCCGGCTGACTCACACGCCGGGTGACTGGCGGGTGCGGCGGCGCCGAGGAAACGGACGAAAAATGTTTGAGGAAAAAAAAAACAAAAACAAAAACACAGATGCGTTATCCAAAATTAGCAAACACGCGCCTCATTTCGAAGCCGAGGAGGTTCCAGCTCAGATTCTCGCACCGGTTCACGCGTAAAGAGCCCAAGAGTCCATGCAGACCGGCAGAGATGGCGGCGTGCACAGGGCGGCCATGACGCCACTGCTCTCGTGCGGGGGAAAAAAGCAAACTGGTTCCCAGAAGGTTCCCGTGTTGAAACCAATCCTGAACCGGCACGATAAAACAGAAGCAGACCTGGAACCGCTTTGGCTCGAAAAGGAGGGTTCAAAGACTGACGCACTCGGCGTCGCGTCTCGCACTCGCTAGCTTTATAAAAAAAAAAAAAAAAAAAAAAAAACTGATGACGGCCGAAGTTTATTGCATCACGTTTAACAGTCGGACAACGGAAACGTCTGAAAACGTCACAATTCGGAAGCGGAGCCGCTGACCGGCGCGGGGGCAGGAGGCCGCGGGCTAGCCATCGCCATGCTAACGCGATGCAAGCCTGCGGGACTCCTCCTGTCAGCTGGTCAGACAAACAAACCAAGGTTCCATCTCTACTCTCAAAAAACAAAAACAAAACGGAAGTGACGAGACAAAAACAACAAAAGTCTAAACTCGCTAGCAGCCCCTCCCACCGCCACCCCAGCCCGCCCGCTGACGTTTTCCAAGCACCGGCTCGAGGACCCACGTCGGGCCGCTGAACGTTTACTACTGGACACGACAAAAGCCAGAGGAGCAAAAGGCGGGTTACTATCGGGTTGGTTGTTTTTTTTTTGCAGTGATGAGTCGGCGCCGTCGCTCCGACACACCGCGGTTCCTTATCTGTAGTCCAGTGATCAGAAAGTCACGTGACAGAAGCTCGCAGGTTTGTCACCTTGACAACAGCCTCCTTTATTCACGGCCCACCTCCCCCTCCCCCCCAAGCCCCCTTCTTACCCCTCTCTACGCCCCTCCCTGCTCAGGTGCGCCTCCTCTTGGCGCCTCCAGGACTCGCGGGGTTGGAAGACGACAGCAGCTTCTCCGCCGCTCGACTCCTCTTCCTCTTCTCCGCCTCCTTCCCTCCTCCCCCCGCTGCTCCTCCTCCGCCTCCTCCTCCACCTCCTCCTCCCGCTGCTCCTCCTCCTCCTCCTCCTCCTCCCGGCGCCGCTCCTCCCTCGCTCCCTCCCTTCTCCTTGTCCCGCTCTCTCTCCTTGTCCCGACTGCTGCTCGTCCGCTCGGACATCTTCACCGAAGAGTTGCTGCCTGTTCCCGGGAAACGAGTCACGTCAGGACGCGCGCCGATGACATCATTGAGGAAAGCCAAAAAAAAACAAAACCCAAAAACATCATAACAGCTCGATAAGCCGAGGCTAGAGGAGTTCCGCACCAGCGGGAGGAATATCGCGAAAATATTCAAAAATGCAGGCGCCGTCTGAGGCAGCCATTTTGGAATCACAAGCGTTCTCAACGCCGTGATACCGGTCCAATAACTCCCCGGATAACACAGTCGCCATCAGACAGCGTTGGAACAGAAATTTAAAAAAAAAAAAAAAAAAAGCGTCACGGAAGCGCGTCGCGCTCGGGGACGGTTCCGCCGCACGCACAAAGCCCGCCCCCTCCGAAGGGCTCGTTGAACAGCCAATCGCGTGCACACGACGGCACGCAAAAACGGCCACTTACATTCTACGTGCTGCCTTCAAAACAAAGAAGCACCCCACCAGTTATTTGTTAAAGAGGTTTTTGTGTCGGTAACAACCGAAAGTGTGGCCTTAGCTAGCTTGCTAGAGCTCCGAGGATGCCTCTGCAACTTTATCTTAATAAACTGACGATTTAGATAATCTACATGGTGAAATTCTTGCCAAAAAATGTTTAGAAACTTGACATATTAAGAGTTCTATATAACGTTTTCATCATGGCAGCCCCGCCATCGCCCACTGGTGGCTGGCTGAGGTGCGGCTCGTAAACCCCGCCTCCTCCATGTTAGCATATGGGCCAAAGCTAAACATTACCCTCGTCTTTTTTATCGTATTTGTTTCTCAAAGATGGTCTCCGTCATTTCGGGTCATCTTTTTAACCACACTGACGTCCGTGCAACTGTTCTTTGTTCTGGTAGGTTTGATCATAATTGGAAAATTTGATAATATTTAAAAAAAGGGGGTGTGGCTTCATGATTGACACCCGCTCTGAGTGGACTATGAGGGTGGTTGTGTTTAGGAATCCGCGCCGAGCTTCGTTGCGCATGTGTGTATATTTAGCACGGCTGCCGGTTACGTCGCTCGCAAAAGGTATTGTGGGTAGATCGCATGGCATTAAAAAAAAAACATGAATAAATAAATATAAATAGAGTTTAGCCTATCTTCCATCCTCCCTATGACGTTTGTCTGACATACAGGACAACCAGTCTGACATCTGATCTTTTACAGCACCCGTAAAAGAAAGGGCATGAAAACGAGTGGGCGAGCTGGACAAAGTAAGGAGCCAAAAACCTGGCACTCCCATATGGAACGGGAGGACCCCTCCCACCCCCACACACCAGTGTCATATTTGAAGTGCATTTGCCCCGTCTGCGAGTCTACCTCTGCTATTCCAAAGAGGGGGGGGGGTGCGGAGCGGCATTTTCTGAACCGTTCATGAAAGCTGCGGCACCGACTCCCCCCGGAAAGCGAGGGAGAGCGAGGTGAAAGAAGCGCGGAGAGACGATAGAAGAGGCAAATGGTTGACTTGCCTTTTTTTTTAACGATCAAATCTCTCCAGCTATCAAGAAGCAGGGCTACACGGCGCTGTGAAGCGAGGGCGGGGAGAGCGGGGGGGCGGGGTTTGTCCCAGAAACATTGGGAGGGACGTCTCGGACCGCGAGCGTTTCTCACCGCAGCCGCACGATTCTGCAGACGTGAGCGGCGCCGCCCGGCCGCCTCCCCCGACTTCCTGGATTACCACCGCATAAAACGCCAGTATATTTATAAACAGAGAGAAGTTTTGCCTTTTTATACTAAGCAGATCATTTCACCTTTGCCAATTTAGAAGTTGCTCGCCAGCTGTAAGTGCGGTCTGAGCCGAGCCCCCCTGCTGTGGAACACGGAGGCCGCTCCTGAACGCCTCGCAGAAAGCTCACCTTCTTCATGTGTAGCCGGAGGTTCTCGCTCCATCCTGAACTCCTCTTTGACCTCCTCCTCCGAGCCCAGTTTCCCTGCACGTGCGCACACACACACACACACACACACACACACACACACACGCACACACACACGCGCGCGCACACACACACACAGAGTCATGCTGATTCTCGGCTGTCTCATCTTCAGTCAATATTTTGATATGAATTTAAATATCCCGTCAGCTCGTCTCTCATTTCACCTTCTTTCACTTCCTGGATGATGTCATCAGGCAGAGAGAAGCTCTTCTCCGTGTTTGGGAATGGCAAGATCTCCGACTCGTGCTGCAGGCGCGCATGCACACGCACACACGCACACACACACACACACAAACACACGTACACACTTGTGTTGACAGTCGGGTGACACACAATGCAAAAGCTTCCGTCTCTGTTGCCGTGTATCACTCTGCTAAGCTCCTCCCACCTAACACACACGCTCGAAGGTGCCGGGCAGAGGGAACCTAAGGCCTAGTATGTGCATGTGTGTGTGTGTGTGTTTGTGTGTGTGTCCTCACCAACGCCTGCATGTCGTACATGGTTCCCAAGTGGTCCCAGATGACGGAGGAGGAGACCTGCCGGCCGATGTTCTGGCTGAACTTGTCTCTGATGCAGATCATGTGGAAGTGACGGTTCACTCCTGCACACGCGCGCACACACACACACACGCGCATACACACACACATACACAGATCATTGGAGGAGCCAATCATTTTAAACTTACATGTGTATTTCAAAGCCAGGAGCAGCACATGGACGACACAAACGCGTTATCACTCCACGCCGCCTCGTGTGTGGCGAGGTCGTGACCTGAAGCTGCTCGGCACAAACGTGGAACTGGCGCCGCTGCCGGTCGGGATCAGGCCGGCGGCACCGCTTCCATTTTTGGCCGTTGGCATCCTGCGCCTGCAGTACCTCTCCTCACCGACCGCTTTATTAGATGCGCCTGTCCGAGCCCTCGTTAACGCAAGTATCTGATCAGCCAATCGCATGGCAGCAACTCCAGTGGCCAAGACGATGCGCTAAATGAGGAATGAAGGTAGTTTGAGGCTGCGTCTGAAACGGCGTACTAAACAGTACATACTCAAAAAGTACACTTAAGTTCGGCACACTTTGAGTAAATAGTAGTACGCATTAATTGGGACGTACTACTCAAGAGCGCACATGGTACTTCCTGCCGTCGGGGGGGCAACGTTGTTACCATGGTTGTTACCATGGTGACCACTCCCATCAACGCAGCTGCGCACCGCTCCGCTCTTGACCGTCTTACCTTAGCTACCAAACATGGCCGCATTGCATTGTGGGGAGTTTCTGCTTAGCTAGCGTCCATCAATCCATACTAATACATTTCTCCGGAATGAGTATGGATAGTGCGTACTATTGAGTACGCGAAAAAAAATCTCACGTCCCGTTTTTGCATACTCATTAGGGTGCAAGTGTGGAATTTCGGACGCAGCCTGAGTGTCTTTGAAGGCGTCACGGTCACAGCAGCTGCTCATCTACTGGGGTTCTCACACACACACACACACACACACAGACAACCATCTCCGGGGTTTACAGAGGACGGTCCCACAAAGAGGAGACATCAAGCGATTGCTCAGCTCTCCGGGAGAAGATGCCAGAGGCCAGAGGAGAACGGCCAGGCGGCTCCTCGATGAACCCCGAGTTCCTACAGAGGGGAACATCTCTGAGCCCGCCCGCATCCAATGGGACACCTCGCTAACTGCGCCCAAGCGAGCAGTCGGCGAGTGCGTGCGCAGCAGGGAGGCGGGCGTCCTCCTTCAAAAGATGCTCCCCCGTCTGGCGTTACGACGGCGCTGGTGGAGAACGTCCCCGATCTAAAATCTCCCAGAGGTCATCAATCCCAGCTTGTTTGTTCTATATCTGTACTTATGGACGCATAAACCTCATTCAGGTCTCCTGTAGCCTTCTGTTTGTTGTAAAAGCTCTTTTTTTTTCTTTTTTCACAGCAGCTGCCCACAGTGAGACGAATAAAAGCTTCACTTTTCATCCTCCTCAAACGCTCCGGACACCCCCGCAGTGGAGGCATCGGATCCCGCGTTTGTTAATTCGGGTCGGTCCTTAATCTACATTATCGCGTGTGATCCGTGCAACCATCGATCAACCTATCGATACCGATCGATTCCATCTACCTTCGGTTTCAAGTTGACGAGTGTGAACACCGCAACACTTCTGTTCCTATTTGTTCTCGAAAGGAAACGTCTAACAACTGCTGAGGGGGGGAAAGAAACGATCCCGATTATATTCACCCGGGACCCCTAAGGAGGGAGTTCGCGGAGCCCAGACCGGGTCCGCGGAAAACCGTTTTTCGGGGAAGGAACCGGATGAAGATGGAAGAACCGGGACAGCCGCTACCGGCTGCAGCTAGCAGTTTAGTCGCCGTGTGGGAGTCTCACCGACGGGTTTGTGTCCGATCATCGCGTGAAACAGACAGACCTCCACCTCGTGGCTCCAGACCACCGAGTCCTCCCCGGGGACCAACGCCGAGTCCGGCGGCTTCTCGTCGGTCTGACTCAGCGTCACATCAGCCTCCCCCATCGTCCACAGAACGGCTCGCCAGACACAAGCGGAGCCCGTACCGACTCGGGTTTGTACCGTTGTAGCCGGACAGCCGGAACCACATTACTACTTCCGGGTCATTTTTTCTTTCTTTCTTTTTTTGTTTTCAGAATAAAAGCGGGTACGTCTCAAGCGCCGAAATAAATTACAAACAAAAAATAAATAAATGACTCAAAATATATTTTTTTCCTGCGTCTTGTTCTCGCTGTCGCCTCCGCGCGGGTTTGTGAACTGTTTGCTGGTGTTTATGGATGTTTACATCGCGTGTGCCGTAAACAGTCGCGGCCGTGTGTCGTAACTGAACTGCCGTAAAAACCCAAAGTGTGACGCGCACCCCGAATCATGGGTTGTGTACATTTCCAGTGTTCTTGAAACAGTAATACCGGCCTTAATGTCTTAATGGGGAAAAAAATCCGAATTTAGAAGAAATATCCAAGAGGATTATGCCGTTTACTTGAGCTGTATCAAATACATAATATTGATATAAAAAAAATTATTTTCAACCCCAAATTTCACTGGATGTAATGAAACACTCACCAATCAGCCATAACATTATGACCACTGCATGTAACAGAATGCAGCGGCCCTGCAATAGAGTTCTGTTTATATGTTTTGTGTCTGAGAGGTGTTGACATACTCGAACGGCTGTTGTTGGGACCGTGATCTGTGATGCTGTTGAATTGTACTGGGTTACACTGAGAGATGTCCCTAATATTGTGGTGGCCCCGCTCATACGCTTTAGATTGACTATAGAACCAGAAGGACTCGGATCTGCTTCTCAGAACGGTGATCGAAAGCACCGAGAAGTTTATTGCAAATAAAACGGATACAGTCGCAGTCGTGAACAACCGCCTGCACAAATACAACCAGAGAAAGAAGAAAGAAAAAAACAAAAAAACAACAAAAACATCTCAGGTACTTAATATTTTAAATGATGAAGAGCTACTGAACTTCACTGAGCCGAACAGGATATACTTTTTTTCTCTTTACATCAAAATACAAAAACTTAATAAAGCATCAACATCAATAACACCAAGCATAATGAGGCTGAACACTTTGCAGTTCCTCCGGCAACCGCAAACTTAAAACAAGTGTACCGAGTCAACCATTTATATCCATTACACCGATGTTCTCCAGTCAAACGTGTGTTTGTTTGTGTTGTGACAGATTTAAAAATTCTGACCCCTCAAAATTCCCTTTTTTAAATGAATGAAACCATCTCCGACTAGATCTTAAAACGGTGCCTTTGTGGTCGCGGTTACGTCTCTCCAGTCTGAGGAAGTGACGCCGATGGCGTCGTCAAGGTTATCTCGGTCTGGGCTTGAAGGCTACAATAAAGCAGAGGTGTGTGGCGGTTTTTGAAGGTCGTGGCTGTCCCGACAGGCAAATGAAGGGGAGGGGTTATGTAAGGTGTTTGCATCGCGGGAGAAATATCCTCGGGTGCTCTTAAAGAAAATGAGGAAATCTCAGGCCACCATTTCACACACCTCAACGTCGTCTCCATTTAAAATCTGTGTTTCGTAAGTCCTCCATCTTTATGCTGCAACAGCCCTTTAATATCAGTTGAGTCAAGTGACCTTCACGTCTGACCACAACTTTAGATTATTTGTGTGTGGACATCTTCAGGATTACTGAGCGCAATTGTCACTTGGCTTTTCTTTTAAGTTTCCTTCCTGACTAGCTGAGCGTGTCAGCTCTGACTGGATGAGACGTTTTATTTCCCACCTCTGGAGAAAAAAAAACAAAAAAAAAACAAAAACTCGAGGGCAAAGAAAATACTTGTATATTTGTTTCTTTGACAAATTTGTTGTTTTCATTACAATATAAAACAGAATCATTTAAAAGTCCTCACTTTAAGCAGGTTCTTCCTGAAAAAAAAACAGTTTTTGTAATTTTAATACAAATCTCAACCACTTTGAAAAGCTTCCTATAGGCTAATAGAACATTTAATCATTGGTTTCCTCAACAAATAACGCAGCAGGTTTGAAGCAGCTCAGATGTGATCTACCAACAACGGCGGCCTTGAAAGAAGGAAGTCAACATTCAAACTGCTGAGCGGGAAAACGATAAAAATCAGGATGATCCACCTAGCGGGGGGAAATTCTGCGGATTTTGGAGGTGAGCAGAAATCGACAATCCGGAGACGTGGAATTCATGGGTGGGAACTCCTGTCGGTTACATTACCGCTGCACCGTCGTGAGTACCGGTTCTTAAAACATAAAAAAACGCAGGGTTCTTTAAATGATAACATGGTGAATCAATGTAGGGAAAATTTTTTGCCATTTTAATAATTAATCAACTGGCTTCAGCTTCTTCAATGTGAAGATTTGATGCTTTCTCTGGTCTAACTTGTTAACGTCTTCGTGTTCTTGACCCTCAACAGTCTCGGGCCTCCGTTAAACATGATGCTGCTCAACTGAGACCTTCGATCCAGACGTTTCTGTGGAGGCTGCGTTCAGACCTTCGGCTCCGACAAACCAGGGAGGGAAGAAGCCTGGCGACAAAGAACCGCCAGATGTACAAGGTCTGGGACGCTGTGAGCTCACGATGGGACGATCTGAACGGGGTTCTTTGTCGGGAGGCTTCGGCGAGAGGGCGGGGGGAGATCGAGCGCTCCCTCGAGCCGGAGACGACGGGGTTTCTGGTCCATGGGAGCCAACAAGCTGCAAACACACGAGAGCAGACCAGACCAGACCAGACCCACGTGCGGCGTGGCCGTTTCTACACGCGTGCGGGGTTCCTCGTACCGCGGGATGAGGTCGAGTGGACACTGAAACCATGACGACGCTCCGAGCGGCTTCGCGCTGCTGTGAGTTGTGGGGTGGGCGGCGTGACGCATGGTAGGCACCGAGTCTGAACAACACCACCTCCGCTAGCATGGCAGCGGCCGCTGCCACGGAGACCACCGGCCGTTCCCAGGGTTATGAGACACACACGTTGGCAACATGAGCCCCGTTGCCCTGGCGATGGAGAGGGAGCTGAAGAGGCGGGAGGGGGCGGGGCATCTGTGAAATGTGGCGGCGGCAGGCTAGATGAAATTGTTTAAGAGGAAGGGTGAAAGGGAAGGGGAGGGGCAGCGATGGGTGTTATTGGTCCTTCTTTTCCGGTGACTCATCTTTAGTCCCCGCCTCCTCAGAAGACTCCTCATACCTGAATTAGATAGACAAAAGATAGAGGGAATGAAGAACTTCACTCGCCGCCGTCACACGTGATCAGCATGAGTCAGCAGAAATACGCCCACGACTCATCAAACCACTGCTCGGTTAAGTCACGAAACCTTGACGTAATTATGTCATGAAATACAGTCAGAAGCAGATTCAAGGGGAATTTAGGGTGCATCTGCAATCCTGGCGCCCCCTACAGGCCGGAGGACTCATCGTCATCTGGCGGTCATGAGGTTATTTAAATAGAGTGTTGTGTCTGCCTCATGCAAAAACATGTGGCTCCTCCCACTTGGGATTAGAAAAACACAAAGTACCTGGAGACGCATCGGAGCCGAGCTGACAATGAAGTCAAACTGGTTTTCTTTTTTAAGTTGTCATTTTTAGTGCCGTCAACTGATTAAAAAAAATTAAAATCACAGAATTTGCAGTGACGTATCGCGATTAATCACTTTTTTCCTTCTTCAGACTGGAGCTTCTAATAATGGATATTTAAATGTTTAGATTTGAATGATTATCTTCCACCCCCGACAGCTGAAAACTGCTGGCCGATCAACTATCAGCCACAACATTGCTGATCTTCTCACTCTGAGCTGCCACCTTCCTGTGACGTTGCCTGTCGTGTAGCCAAAGTTTCGGTCGGTGTTTTTGCTTCGAGTTGTTCGGTCAGGGACAAAAATTGGCCTGTGCAAACCGTGCAGGTTCTTAAAGTTTAAGTTTCCTCCTCAGCCAGCACAGTTTCGTGTGGCTCGCCCCCTCAGCCCAGTTTTCTTCCTCTTCCTCTATCGTTTTATTGATTTATTTATTTTGGCCATTGGTTATCATATGTCCAAACCACGGCGAGTAAATTGGGCGCAGCAGCGTCCTCTTAAGGACTTTGCTGGGCGCCCGCGTAAAAATCGCATTCGCGCAAAAATGAACGCGTTAACTTTGATGGCAATTGCTCGTCGCCTTTGCTCAGCTCGTTTCTGTGGAGGACAAAGCGTCGGCGTGTTTTATCAGAGTGATGACCAACACACACGTTGAGCGACGCGCAGAGCGACGCGCAGAGCGACGCGCAGAGCGACGCGATGGTGCGGATGGCACCCGTCCTATCAAGGGGGCCGTTTACCTGCCCAGGTGGGAGAGGAGAGGGAGAGTAAAGCAAGGGGAGGGGAGGGGCTGGGCCTCTACATGGAGGTGGGCTGTGAGCGACGGCAGCGGGTTGAGGGGCCTGTCGCCATAGAGACGGCGTCCATGGAGCTAGCCAGGCTGGCGGGCGAGCCGCTGACAGTTGGGAAGGAAGTGAGCCTGGGAGAGCCAGGGAGAACCTCCTCTGACGACTCATAGCTAACCACGGCGAGAGACGGTGGGAGGAGAGACAGAAAGAGAGGGAGGAGCGGGCGGGAGGAAGAAAGGAAAAAAAAGAGGGGAGAAGTTATGAAACACGGAAGGAAACAGGAAGACAGGAGAGAGAGAGAGAGAAAGAGAGAGAAATAAGTTTTTATCGAAAACTTTAAAGCTGAGAAGCTGCTGCAGAGGGACGTGAGGAGGAGACACGAGGGATGAGGAGATGGACGAAGGAGGAGGAGACGCAGCAGGGACGGAGGTGAAGGGGGCGAGCGAGGCGATGAAGGGCAAACGCGACACAGATGAGGAGGATGAAGAGACAATGGCAGACGGAGAGAGAGAGAGAGAGAGAGAGAGAGAGAGAGGGGACCACATGTGTGTGACACACTAATGAAAAGCCAAAGCCGCTGCAGGAGCCTCTCTTCCTCTGATCATCATGCAGCTACATCTAGAAGGTTCATGCCGGCTAAAAACCCGACTCAGTCGTGACGCGTCGCCTCCTTTGAGCTGCAGCCGTTCGCTGGCCAAGTGGCTCCATTTCAGCGCTCGATATCAACTTTCGTGAATATCAAAAGCAACAAATTGAAACTTTTGAGCGACACTTCCGAACCAGAAACGGTAAGAAGCGCCAAGATACAACCATTAAATCTAAATTTGTGACATCGCTGCCGGGCGTGGCGGCGGCAAAGCAAATGCATGTGGAGTGAATGCAGCGAATGAAATCTCTTGAAGCCGCGTGGCGCGTTTTCATCTGGACTCGTTTCCATGACAACTAATTTCACCGCAAAAGCCTCCGCGATCTCGGATCGGCCGAGAGGCGGCTCTCAGGATTCATCTCCACGGAACCCTCATCGGTCGCCGCCCTCGCGGCTACTTCCCCTCGCCCAGCTGTGCCAGCGTCACTCTTTGGCAGCCCCCGCATGACTGCGGGCCTGCGCGGTTGCCGCGGCTACTCACCTGAACATCTCCGTGAGCTCCCCTTTGAACAGCGCCACGATGACGGGGAAGCCGACGCAGGCCGGGACCAGGTAGAGCAGGGCGGGCTGCAAACGGACAGCGGCGGGTTAACAAGCAGCTGACCGAGAGGTTATTATTGGCTGTGCCTCATCTATAAAACTGGCCAATCATAGCGTAGATGGATGCGCCGATTAGCCTCATAGACATCTGGACTCGTGTGCGTGTGTGTGTGAATATGAAAGGCGTCTGCTCGAGTGGAAAATAATGGATCATTCGGAGTCAGCGAACGGACATGCGCCGTGACCTTTAACCCCCGCCGCAACCTACTTGTGCGTGTTTGAAGGTGTGCATGACGAAGATGGTGAGGCCCAGCCCGAAGATGTAGGCCAAGAAGCTGGAGTAGAAATACGTCCTGCTGTTCTTCTTCAGGCTGCGGGCGGGAGAGGATCAGGGGTTTGACTCGGCGTGGAGGAAGCTCGGCAGATAGCGGAGAAGAGGAGAAGAAGAGCGGGCGGCGCTTACCTGACGTCGAAGCGCAGGAGCAGGGCGATGAAGATGCCTGGGATGACGATGTCGCCCAGGCCCAGCATTGCAAAGTTACTGGCGTCTAGACCTTTTTCCAACAAGTCCTGAGGAAAGACCACTGGGGAGGGAGAGAGAAGAAGAAGTGGAATAACTGCCCGTTATGATGACTGACGGTGGAGATGAGACCACGGGGGGTGGGGGGGTCTCATGCGATGACGCGTGGGTGGCGGTGGAATTTAGACCCTAACTCAGTCTCGGATACTCACGCTTGATTGGTGCTTGAAAGGACTTGGCCACTGTTACCATGACGTTGGTGCCAAACACCTGAGGCGGAGATGGGGGGTAGGGAGGGGGAGAGAAAGTTTGATCAACATTCAGATGCCGAGGCTGACCTCTGACCTCTCTGTGGGCAGCTCTGATTGGCTTCTGTCCAGCACTGGCTTGATGGAGGTGGAGGATCACGCACACGTTGACTCACCAAATCAAAAAAATGCGGTTTGTTGACTTGTTTTTTTCCCCCCAAACGTTTTTTTTCCTCGCATGTGACCAATCTGCATCGTACTTTAACTTGTGCACATTTAATGGCAAGCGTGTGTATCAAATGACACTTATCACACTAAAAGGCTCCTCACCCAGAAGACGTCGTAGACGAACAGACCGCCCAGCAGGATGCAGCCGGTGCTGACGTTGTTGAGGTGCAGCAGCTCCACGCCGTTCAGGGCAAACGCCAGACCAAACAGGTTGTTGGCGATCCAGTGCTGCGGCATCACAAAATATCAAGACAGCTTATTGGCTATCCAAGATGTGACATCACAAGTATCTTTTTTTTGTTGTTGTTGTTGTTGTCATGCTGTACCTTCTTGAGCAGGTACCAGACTCCCACCACGCTGCTGATGACCAGACACACCAGGTTCTTGGTGTCAAACTCGTAGTTGACTATTTCTGCGGCGATAAGAGGAAGAAGCAGGTCTCAGCCTCCTGGATTATGGTCTCATGTCAATAAAAGGGGGTTTTGTCGCAGGTAACTCGCAGTAACAAAAAACCAACGCTGCACCATTTTCTCACTTCCTTCTCGCAAGCGTCTGTTCAGGATTATTTTGTCCAGGTTTGACACGTCCGCGTCTGACGCCTCTGCCTCCGCACGCCGGCTAAGCCGAAAGCCGCCCGGCCGCCGCCGCGTTTGCGCGGAGGCATCTTAAAGCACCGGCCCGCGCGACCTTGATCCCCTGAACTTTCTGTCAATCGCTCGACGCTCCGCAGCGGCCCTCACCTTCTTTGGACTCTCCGGCTCCCTGGGTGAAGAGCAGCTGGTACTGCTTGTTTGGGAAGGAAGCCGGAAAGATCCTGGACATCAGGGGGCTGCGACACGGACCGAGACAGAGTCAGCCACCGTCACACTAGTTGCGCCGTCGCTAATGAACGCGAATGTGTGTGTGCGTGCGTGCGTGCACGCTGCTTTACCTCATCGTGTGGGACAGAGCCAGGACGCCCAGGATGAAGAAGTACACGGAGAGCAGCAGGTTGATGTACTCTTGAGAAAATATCTGCAGTCACACGAGCGACAAACACTTTAGTATGCTGCAGCGGCATTCGGATGCCACGACGCCCCGCCCCCGCCGGAACGCTGAGGAGACCCCCGTTACCTTGAAGAAGAGGTAGAGCCCAAACAGAGTGCAGCTGGCGATGATGGGAAAGCGAGCGGCGTCTCGACTGGTGATGGTCTCCGGCATGTCAGAGGCGTTCTGCAGAAGGGGGCCGAGGGAAGAGAGACGGTGGAAAGACAAGACAGGTGACGGTTAGCGACGGCGGGAGCAGACGCGGCGTTTACTCACAACAACGCGCGCACGCGCCCGCCATGTTCGCCCGAAACCGCCGCGGTTGCTGACGCTCGCGGAGGCGATATAAGCGGCACTGTGACGACGCCAGGTTACACGTTGATTAGCAGGATTTACACGTCGAGAGCTAAAGACGAAAAAAATAAAATAAAAAAAAGAGATGGCAATCACGTGTCAAACGATCAACTATGTTCACACTGTAGAAATATAAACGAGACATTATGACGGCGCCTCGAAAGTAAAGCCGAGAGATCTCTGTTGGCGGCTGAGCGGCGGGTCACACTGCAGTATCTCCTGACGTGACTCTGCAGTGGTGGGGAGGAGACCCGAGTACAGAGAATCGGTCGATCCCCTTGTGGCGTGGAGCAGGGGGCATCCGCCGCCTCCTCAACGTGGCCAAAGCGAAGGCGGCGGGCCAGGGTGACGACCAACCCCACCCCCCATCTCCATCCTGGGGAAAGAGGTGGAGGTGGTGCAGCGGTCACCTTGACAACGGACGTGTGTCCCTGAGGCTGCACACAGGAGGAAGACAGAGGGGACCCTGCTTCTTGAGGAAGCTCGGGTTCTCTCAGTGTGCAGCAGGATGTTGCACATCTTCCACTGGTCGGCTGTTGCAAGTGCAAATTACTTTGGAACCACCTGTTGCAGCAGCAGCATCATCATCGGAGCCACTGAACAAACTGAGGACGGGGGTTGGCCACATGACGGGGGCCGGCTCCGTGCTGGGGCTCGCTCCGTGCTGGGGCTCGCTCCGTGCTGGGGCTCGCTCCGTGCTGGGGCTCGCTCCGTGCTGGGGCCCACCTCTGCTCTAAGGAGGGAGTCATTCCTGCCCGCTGCCACTGGACCTTCCAATGATCTTGGGACTGCCGTTACAAAATAACTTCTTATTTTGAATAACACGCTCGGGGAAAATTTCAAATACAATTTGTTCTGATAAATTCAATTAGCAATTTGATGCGTGGCTCTGTGACTGACAGCACATCTGGATGAAATACCAGAAGTCAGGGAGGGATTCATGGGAGTCTGTTGACGAATTGTACAGTAGAGTCTCGATAGGACGTTTCATGCTAATTTCCTTTAACCGTTTTTATCTTTTCCAAACTGTGAACACCAGCCTTCCACGTCTCCACGTCCTGATCTACCCCGGCTCCCAGTGATGTCATCACCGCGCGCAAGATGGCATCGTCTATTGGCTCCATTTCTACGCAAAGCGGGTGGAAACGGAGGCCCGTCGTCCGGATCCTACGCGGTCTCCCGTTTCCACTGACATGCAGGTGAGGACATCACCGCGCTGCCGATGTGGCGGGCGTCCCCGAGAGAGAGACGCCTCAGAGACGCCTCCGTCTAAATTCTCCCCATCTGCTCCCACGAGACAGAAACTGGGACGGGGAGAGGAAAGGCGAGGAGGAAGTGGAGGCACGCGCTTGACTGTCAAAGCAGCGGTTCGCCGCTCCGTTAAAGCGAGAGAAAACCATGCCCATCCAGCTCAACGGCGCGCTCGTTTCTTTAGGAGAAAGCTCAATATTGTGCAAAGAGTAAAAGCTGTAAAAAAAAGTGTGAATGGAAAAAATAAACGTGCTTCGAAAAGTTGAACATTTTCAGAGTATTCAGAAGTAGACGGCGAGCAAAACACGTGCAAAAACTGGCAGAAAAAATAGGGATAAAAGGAACAGGAAGGAGAAGAAAGAAGAATAAGAAAAAGATGAAGAAAGAAGAAAAAGACAAACTAGAAGAAAGAAAGAAAGTAGAGATGTGGACTGTGCGACTTTGTACCGACTTCATGCACGGCATACTCAAACTTCATGCACTACATACCGCCAGCTAAACAAATATTAGTATATCAGACTGTTTACACATATTCCGCACCGGCCGCTAAACTGCTGCACCGTCAAACCGAGTGTGTCCAGTGTGTTCAGCTGCTCACCGCGCCAATTCCACTTTATATCGCAGATTAGCAAGAATTTACATGTGTGTGTATCCACATCTTACTTTACGTGCTCAACTGCCCTACGATGCGCCGGCTGCCTTCGGATACTCGTGTTTTTTGTTTGATTACGCAAGTGGGTGATTCAAAACAGTCGAGGGAAGTCATTTTTCCCCATCACAATCCGCCTCATCGATCGCGCGTTCCTTCCGGTCTACCACTTGGTTATGTCAGTTTCAAATGTTTGGCTGAGACGAAGTGGAGCGGCGGCGGCGGCGGCAGCGGATGTCAGGACACCGGAGCCGACTTGGCGCCCTCATGCGTCTCGTGTTGTGTCGGTGCCGTCGGCGGTGCGGCGTGTGCATTTCGGGGGCCGCGGGCGGCTCTCATACTCACTCTGAACCCAGAGTCGTAACCGTTTTCCCCGAGCTCCTACGGACAGACAGACAGACGGACGGACGGACGGACGCACAGACAGGCAGACAGACAGACGGGATGGATGGACAGACAGATGTGCGAGGACAGACAGGGAGAGAGAAGCGTCAGGTCGGCGACAAGCAGAAGGACTGCAAGCAGCAGAGGGCAAAACCAACTTTCCAAAAAATAGATAAATAAATTAATCAAAGCAGGAGAACATCAATATTTCTTGGCGGCGGATGGACGGGAAGAGGGAGGTCACCCGTCCGTTTTCCGCCTCTTTTCCGCGACGCCTCGCTGTAAAAGACCTCAAAACGTCAGCGGCGGCCAGGCGAGGTTTAAACGGCAATGATCAGCAGCGTCTCGGAGGCCAAATGAAATCGTCGGAACAGGAGAGAAGCTTCCTGTCTGGCTGGCGCTCCGGAGGCAGCACAGGTGACTCAATCTAGGCGATGGGAGGTAAGAGGAAGTCACGGCGGGGGAAAGGCCGTCCGGCGGCGGCGTTTAGCAGCTGCGGTTCATCTTTGACTTCCCGTCGATTTCCCAGCGGGCGTTTCAGGCGTTTCTAGCCCGTCGTCGAGGGGTCAAAAGGTGAAGGCCGCTGCTGCTGCGACCGCAGCACCCTGCTCAAGTGAGGAAGGCGTTTTTTGTTTGTTTGTTTTTTTAAGTTGTATTACAGTTATCAATGCGCCCACGCCACGCAATTTTCTAAGCTGAGGGACGACACGTCGAGGCCGCAGACGGTCGCGGGGTCACGGGCGATTCTCTGCAGGTTCATCACAATGAGAATACACACGGGGGGGACCCGCGACACCGGCGTTCAAAATGTTGAACACGAAAAACGCTCGAAAGCCCCGCCAGCGCACAGATAATGTCCATCATCTCCAAGTTTAGATGGCAAAGAAGAAGAAACTGACCCTTGCTGGGTTCTTCTAACACAACAGCGGCCAAACCCACAAACGATGTTGACAGTCGATTCGCCAACATCTTTCCTACTCGTCTGTCTGTCTGCCTGCCTTCCTGCCTGTCTGTCTGTCTGTGTGTGTGTGAGTGAGTGTCATAACCACCATTAACTTAACTGCCGCTGCGCCTGCGTTAAAGAGGCAGAGATACAGTACATGTACACGCCCGCTGGGTCTGGAACCCTCCTCACCTCCATGTCGCTCACAGGATGTGGCTTTTTGAAACTTTTACCTAAACTAACAGGAACAACTGCGCATGTGTAAGCCCCCCCCCCCCTCCAAAAAAGCGAGTGCAAATATATTCCCCTTTGTACACGTCAGTGGCTGACTGACTGACACACACACACACACACACACACACACCTGGCGCTGCTCTACGACGAGCTGACGCGCCACCGTCCGACAATGTCGCCAGCCGGGGGGGGGGGGGGGGGGTTTGGTGGTTGGACAGCCGGTAAAACCCCCCCACCGCAGACAGAGCAAACAGAGCCGCGGGCATCGCTTCGGACGACGGCCGCGCCGGAGCAAACAAACACCCTGCGGGGGGGGGGGGGGGGCTGCCCTTCACGTGCGGCTGTTAATATCAACGAAAAACCCCAAAAATCCCACGACCGTAAACACACCTGGGCACGTAAACGCAACAAGCTACCGCAAAAAAAGGGCGACTCCGTTTGACCACCAAGTCCCCGAATTTAACAAATAACGCCACACATTAGTGGGGCAAATGTACGGCCGCCGGCGAGCCGCGCCAGCTAGCCGCGAACCGAGCGAGCTACCCCGGCGCAGGCTAGCGGCATCCGGGCTGGAGCGGGACGTCGACACCGAGGTCGGCTCGGGGCTGCCGCGGGGGTGAAGGGTGGTGGTGGTGGTGGGGGGGTGGTTACCTTGGCTTTGGAGCAGCTGACGGAGCGCAGGGCGCCGAAGAAGATGGGCAGCAGCGCCATGAACACCAGGCTCCCGTACGCCAGCGCCGTGCCCTCCGGGGTGGCCACGAACGCGGCCGTTTCGTTGAGCGCCTCGGTCCCGTTGGAGTCCGTGGCGTTCAGGGCGTCCAGGAGGGCGGCTGCGGCCTCCGAGGCCGAGACCGAGGCTTGTTCCGCCTCAGACATGGTTGGTCGCGGGCGAGTCGACGGGGGGCCGCGGGAGACGCTGGAGCTTTGACGGAGGCAGGTGGAGTGAGAAGCCGGAGCTGCGGGCGTCTCATTCAGCTACGACGGCCGCCGCCGGAGTCTCGTTAAGGCCACGTTTCCTAACTGCGAGCAGAGAGGAAATGGACGGGGGAAGACGTGTCACTCTGCCGCGGTCTCCGGGGACCGTAAACATCGCTGGCGAGCAAGCGACTCCCGGAAAAAAAGAAGAAAAAACAAACAGTTTCCTGTAGAAAAGAGGAAGAAAAAAAAAACTCAACTGAAGAATAAATTTAGTTTGAAATTTAAACAGACACCAAATTATTCCCAGTCAATGCACGGGCAAATAATTCTAGTTTAAATGCAGAAATGGAGTTGCAGCTCCCCGGACATGTATTTAAAAGGCACAACAAGACGAAGACATGACACTATCACAGATGATAATAACGTGTTTTTTTATTATTTTTTTTCAAAAGAAACGATAAGCTGTTTGTAATTAAATGTCATTGGATCTTTCTTATTTTATTCATACGGTTTGAGGGGGGTAATGAACTTGTTCTACATACAAGTGTTATCCTGACTTTTTATTCAAACTGACAAGACTGCAACTCTGGTGGACAAACGTTAATAAATAAATAAATAAATAAAACTGGCAGCTGATCAGTCAACTCGAATTAACCGTGTGGTAATTGTGATTCAATGGGATTTGTGGAAGAGAAATGAAAGATATTTAATGATATAAGTTGCTGATGACTAATTTCAAGTCAGCTGATGACGTCAAGAGGCGGTCAAAGCGGCCCGCAGCTGCTGCCAGGAAGTGAACTCGGGCACGCGGCGGTTTAGTCAGAGTGCCGCAGCTTCGCGAGAATAGACGATCCCTGCAGTGAAGCCGCTTGCGTCTGCTTCCTCGTTGGTGGAGCCGTGCCCGCTCTCCCCGGCAAGCACCGGCAGCGCGGCGCAACAGCGACGCCTGTAGGAGAAGGGGGGTTGGGGGGGGGGTCACTGCGGCGCATGCGCACGGAGGACGCTGCGCATTCCCGTGGAGACGCGCGCCGATCGGCCGTCACGTCACCGGCGCGAACAGGTGGAGTTATAATAACAGTGATTACCTGGTTACCATGGCATCCGAAACAGGTAACAAAAGGAACGTTTCGTACTCAAAGTTGAGGTGCTCGAGGCAGGGAAAAAAGGGTCGAGTGTGGGTGACTGACAGGGTGAGATGGTGATAGCTCGATGTCAATAAGTCTAAAATGAACTTTGATCTCACAGATGCATGAATAAGTACAAATAGCTGCTGAAGAGCTGAACTGCCATGGCAAAAACAAGTGGTGACAAAAAAGAAGTGTGTGTGTATATGTACTCCTTTACCATGGCAACCCTGCTCTGAAAGACCACATGATGTCATAAAGTACACAGCAGAAGAAAAAATGTCCTGCGTTGATTGAACAATGGCCACAGCTGCTCTGGCCACAGCTGGGAGACGCCGCGCCCGCGATAACGGAGAGAAATCATCTGGAGTCAAATCATGCCAACAAAGAGATTATTCATGACACGATTTAAAAAGCGTACACACTCGAGTTCGAGCCGCAGCAGTGCTCAGGGTTCATTGGGGACGATGACGTCTCCTTCGCGCCACTGTGTGAAAAAGTTACTCAACAGTCGCTCGAATGCATTTGACGCCACATGAGTGTAACCAGACAAATATGAAAACCCAATGTGACTTACACAAAACACTTCCAAACCCTCCTTTTAAACACTTAAAACATCAGCCAGCAATTCACTGAAAACACAAATTTCACGCCAAACACCTTGATGAGGGTTGGATACTGTATAATCACAGCAGCGGTAACGGCGATGTTGCCCACAGCAACATCTAGAGTCCGGGGAGGAGAACAGCGCACACTCCCCAGCGTACAGTTGTGAATGATGCGGCCATTTTTTTTTTAACTTCAGCATCCAATTACGCTGCTGATCACAAACCTACAATATATACAATGTATATTGAAGTCTGTCTGTCCGTTACAGCCAGTCACAAGTGATCCTCTCTGGTCCAATCGGCCCTTCTCAGGCGTTTTGAACTAACGTACCCCCCAGGTCATCGTCTTTTTGCTGGCCAACTTCTGCATACTTTAGGGACACAGAAACCATTCGTGTATCAAATGATGACACCTCTTAAAGGAATTTTATTTCTTCATTTTTTTTCTACTTTTAAAAATTTTCACTCTAAAAAAAAAAAATACATTTTGCAATTTAAAATGAACGAGCGTACGTTGATGTCAGCTTATTCTGCAACGCTAGTTCATCACCATGGCAACCATGTGTCGATGGTATGATGTCATGATTGTGACAAGACTGGTTAAATTTTATCTTTGTACAAACTACTTTACTTTACTTTTTATGGCCAATGATGCTTCCCAACATTTTGTGGCAGCAAAAGTCACTCACACTTTGGCATCATATTAAAAAAAATGATCACAAGCCCCGCCCCCTTTGATGAGCCAGTATGCAAGTGTGTAATTAAATCATAAAAAGAAACAAAGACCTTGAGAATAAATCTTTACTGAATGTGTGTTCCACTTTATGCGATGAAGCTTTCTACACAGTAAAAATCATTTGGGCTTCATACACGACAATATGGTAAGTATTTTATATCAACATTAAAAAAATATAAAAAATTAAAAACACAAATAACTAGTTACCTCAAACACTGCTGACATACATATTTACATCAGACGAGTGAGGTGAGACTTAACGAGAAAAAGACACAGTGAGGAAAAAAAAAAACTTCTTTAAAGATAAACAACAGATTGTCCGATATGTCAATAAAATTCATCGTTCATTAAGCGACAGGAAGTAGCGGACTGCTAGCGCTCTGCGCCGGAGCAAAGCAGCAGGTTAGCTCATCCCTGCACCTGAGCGCCCGAGTGAAAATTAAAAAAAACGAAAAACTATCCTTAAAAGCAAAGATTCCCAACGCGGGATCCCCCAGGGTGCCTAACCTGGGCCCCAGGCTTTGTTGTAATTTTATTTATTTTTTTCCCCACCCTATTATTCCGAAAGCATTTGCAAATTTGCTAATCACCTTTTTTGCAGTAAAATCAATTGATTACGTTCAAAAATCTTGGATGAAAAGGGTCCTGAGTTAATTAGCAATTATGTACCTGAAAATGCCATTAAAAAAAAACAACATAAGAAATTAAAAATAAACTGAGAAAAATTGCAAAAACAAGATTTTTGTTGGACAATTAGGGGAAAAAAGTTACAATATTGTCAATATTGATCAGTGATGCTGGACCAAAGGGTCCCCCCTCCACTGATGGAGGTCTGTGTACACCTATGAGTTTCTGAGGGTCAGCGACTGTCTGTTTCTTCAGTGTGATCAGAGTTTCACAGTAAAAAAGAAAAAACCAAAAAAAACTCCCAGCAGGTGACACACACAGGGAAGCACAGACGTCAATAAATACAATCGTGTGGATAAAACGCCGACAGCTGCTGAAATTTCTTGCGTCTGCTTGACTGAACTGAAATGAGCCCTCGCGTTTATGCATCTTTGCTGTCGCACGGACACGGCAAGTGTGCAGGGGTTGCGATTATGGCGTCAACGGTTTTCTCATTTGGAGGGAACCTGGACAACAACGCGATCGTCCGGACCAATCGGACGGGCCGGCCGCACCTGCACCCGTGGACCAGTTACAGAGCAGACAGGAAGGCCTGGACCATCACAGACGCGCCGAGGAGGACCAGGGCGGGCGCGGCCTGAAGGGGGAGGGCGGAGCTCTCCAGCATCACCACGGAGCTCTTTAGCGTCACCTCCACGGGTAAGTGGTCGCTCACGTCCAACACCTGGCGGACGGAGGCAACAGAGCCGAGTCAGATCACGGAATCAAGTGGTTTTTTTTAAGTGAAAACAGGCGGGGAAAGTTCACGGGAAAGCCAGGTGCGATTGGTCATGAACTCGGCAAACCGGCATAAAAATGGAGCGTGAAGGTTTCTTTTATTCCTTCTCGCCCGACGGAAACTTTTACTGATATACGGAACATTGGCGCGATCACGCGCTGAAAGGATGAACCAGAAGAAGGGGAGGCGGTCCTACTTTGCTCCTGCTGAGTTTGAACTGCTGCGCCACGTTGAAGACCTGCGCAGAGAAGGGCTTGATGGCCCTCAGGAAGGCCTCGCCGTGGACCACGATGCTGGCGGGACACAGAGCGCCAGCCCGCGTCATTGAAACGCAGTCAAAAACGTTCAAAAACCCTCAAAAACTTTACCAAACTATGTCTCGTGATTCTATCTTAGCGAGGACTTTCATAGCCATAATCCGCTCCCCTGCCTAAACCCAGTTCTAAACCTTTACACCAGGGGTCCCCAAACTTTTTCCTGTGAGGGCCACATAACTTTTCCCTTCTCTGATGGTGGTCCGGGGTCAGTTTGTAACAGAAAAAGTGTGACGATGGCAGGGGCGCCTTAGCGTAAAAATTCATTGTTTTCCAGAAAGCCACACATGACCAAATATCCCTCTCTGGGTTCTTCACAGAAAACAGTCAGGAAATAAATAATAAAACTATTTATTTAAATATTTACCCAGTAAAAATGGGTGGTCCCATATTTTTGTCACACACTGTATATGAAAAAAAAAATAATCAAAATGCGTCTCTGGTATTGTTCAGGGGGGCCGGGCCAAATTTGGGGACCACTGCTCTAGACTAAAACCAGGTCTGTCGAAAAACTTCAATTTTTTTTTTTTTGTTGTTGGTCAAAATACCTTTCCCCCCGCCCCAATTTTCAATAAGCAGCAAACCCACGCGCGCGCGCTCACTCACTCACTCACCGGTCATATGCACAGCTGGTCTCGTCGGTGACGGTGGTGTCCACTTTGTCTCCGATCAGCCAGGAGAACTTGAGATTGCTGAAGAGTCTGATCTTCTTCTTGTCGTGCCGGG
>CAAKHG010047038.1:0-26650 GCA_901007715.1 Dactylopterus volitans
AACACAACTGCAGACACACTTTCAGGTGACAACGATGCAGGTAAACAAGGAGCTGGGATATATGTTTATACATATATATCTATTTTTTTGGTTTGGCGGCACATCGACTTGGTTCTGGCAGTTTTCCTTGCAAACATTGGCGGCTCCGGAGGATTCTTCCCGACTGGAAGAGGGTTTTCAGGTACGCATGGCAACACGCTGGCAGCAATTAATAACATAAAAAAATAATAAGTTAGGAATGAAAACTGTTCAGGACTGTTCCTTTACGCCGTCACTCTACAAAAATGATGTACAGTGTGACTTTTGTCTAAATCAGTTATTTACAGTTATATTAAAGCACTGCATCTCCATGTCTTTATACAACTTGAGTTTTGTTCAGTAACCGGAAAACAACTCATTCATACCTCAGTGTAAAACCATTATTAGCATCAAAATCACCTCTTGCACCTGGCATGAACGTGTATCTGGCGTTTTTTTTTTTTTGCTGCATTTAAAAAGCGTCGTAGGTGGACGAATGACCAAAGGAACTTTAAAGAAATGAACAGGCTCTAAAATAAACGCCAGAGGATGAAAGTAATCTACAAGGGGGAAAAAAAAAAAAAAAAAACACCAACCTGGATGCCACTGGAGAGTCACACCTCCAATACAGAACACACACATACAAACACACCTCAACCGTCTGTGTTCTAGTGTGTTTACATCCAAGCCCATGTAAAAAAATAAAAATAAAAAACAATAAAATAAAATTCCTTTCCCCGTTGTGGACACCCCCAAAAAGGTCGGCGATTTGACCTCTCACAAAACTACACGTGGGCCTGCACAGGAAACGAGCGTTATTGCCCGGGGCGACAAAAGCCCAAAGACGAAGCGCCAGATTCAGGCCCATGCCGGGCACACGGCCGGCGCTGCGATATCGCCGTGCGTCTGCAGGCGTTAAATGATTAACATGACGTATTTCAAAAAGTAGGCCAAAAAAAAAAAAAAAAAAAAAGTCCTTTTACACATTGTTATTTATATATTAAAAAAAAACATGAAAAAAAACAGTATTGCCCTTTTGAGTCTTTTTCCCCCCAAAAAATCAAATAGCATATGGAACTGACTGAGAGTCTGTCGGTAAGCCGGCGGCGGCGGCGGGGGTTTGGGGGGGCGGCGGTTACCTCTGCTGCCGCCACGCTGTCGTTTGCCGTTCAGTGTGCTTCGCTCGCGCGTCAAGCTAGCGAAGTGGGGCTTGCGGTGTAGTGTGAGCGGGCGGAGGAGGAACGGTGGGGGTTCCACAGTCTTTGGAAGGCATCTGACACTCCTACTCCTGGTGTGGGGTGGTGGGGGGTTGGGAGGTGCGTATTCCTGAGTTAAATCCATGCATAGTAGTGGCGATAACGATGAGCGTGTCAGCAGCCGCGGCGACCACTCGCACCCGCGCCGTCCCTCCCAGACAAACTGTTGGTCCACTGTTCATTTGTCTCCTGACAGCTCGCTAGTAGTTGAGCAGTCGCTCCCTTTCCGTGCCGGCGAAGCGCTTGCTGGCGGCGAGCGCCTTGGCTGCGTTCACCGACGGGCCTGTGGAAATCAGAGCAACAAGGGGGTGTCACGCTCGGCACAGAACCGTCATCGAGTCTCGCGCGGAATCGTTAAAAACGCGTCGCTGACCCGCGTAGCTGAGCAGCACGGGGAGGAAGACGAGGCCGTGCGCGGCGCCCAGCAGCACAATGGCGAGGTACATCCGGAAGTAGAAGACCTGGAAGATCTGCGACTTGGAGAGTGCCAGGATCAGGATGCCGCCAAACTTTGTCAGCGTGATCCCGCTGAAAACCTGCGGCAGATAAACGTCAGTCAACCTGCACTGGTAACACACGAGCAGTCTCGATGAGCGTGGTGCTACAAGAATTCCTGCTTCTTTTTCTTTTTATAATACCAGACTTACAGAGCTGCCCATGTGAGCCAGCGCCTCCTCGGCCCGCTCCACTCTGTTCGCCTTCACGCTGATGGAAAAAGCTCGAACAATATGGCTGCAGAATTCCACGGAAATACCGCAGGCCTGCAACAGATTATGGGGGCGCAGCTCAGCAACGGAAACATGGAAATGCCGCGGCGGAGGCCAAACTATTTATGTTTGCCCGTGCTGGCGTGCGTTGAAAAATTAATGGGTAAGAAGAAGTTGTAATGAATTTTTCTTTTTGTGTGTGTGTGTGTGTGTGTGTGTCCCCCCATTCGGGTTGTGACATTTTCCATGGAAACGCAGTAATGTCAGAATCCAAGGACGTGGCACGCGTCCAGTAGGTGAAGCAATATGAGGGTTCAAACTACCAGGTGGACTGTATACAAGTCGGCACATTTAAAAAAAGGGGCAAATCCAATGAAACGCATACAAAACCTAAAAGTGGAGCAGGTCAAATCCCAAAACCGGCTGACAGCCTATTTAACGAAATTGAATAAAGCAAGACTAAAACTATTTGCGTCTGCAGGGGGTCTTGCAGTGGTGCGACAAAATTATCCGAGATGCATGGGATCAGCATTTAAGACGACTCCATAGCTCTTAAGGCCCTTTATTAGTAAAACCTTATTTAAGATGGTTCAAGACTTTTTTTTAACTTATTAATGAAACATTTTGACGACCGTTCACATGTTCGGCCCTGCTTTCGACTGTGACTGGTTGAGGAGCGAGGAGGAAGTGGGTGTGTGCACGATGAGGTGTTCTGAGTAATATCACCAGATCACTGGCGCTCTAGCTGCAGGCGACACGTCACGTATGATTAGCAACGCTCAGGAGACTGTTATTCTGCCGCTGTGGTCCTTGGACTCATTTCTGTGTACGTGTCGGCGTGCTTGGTGCCGCGTCCTCACCATGACCAGGTTGACAAGGGAGACCGCGTTGAGGCTGATGCCCCACAGCCACATGACGCCAAACATGTTGACCAGGATCATGGCGATGGTGACGCAAACGATGACGGCCGACCACAGCTCGAAGCCCAGCAGCACCGCCGTCACCACGAATATGGCCGCCAGGGACACGCTCAGGTTCAGCGCCGTGTCGTACGCGATGGTCAGGTACTGCTCGTAAAACACGTAGAACACGCTGCAAGGGAAGACGCGCACGTGCTTTAGCTGGGGTTTTACAGGCAGAGGAGAACAGGAAGAGTGCCCAGCGCTTCAGGTCAAACATTAGCTGCAATGCCGTTTATGATGTTTTTCCCCGCCGTGTGCTTATCTGTCACCCGGAGCCCCGCCCCTTCCAACCGCAGTAGCCTTGAACGGCAAGTTTCAAAACAAGCGAACCCTCAGTTGCAAGGGTTCCGCGCCAAAAAGAGGCGGAGTCGGGCAGCGCAACTCAGCGGCGCTCACGTCACCCGGAGGCCGGCGGGAACAGGTCTTACCTATAGGCGAAGACCCTGTGGCCCATGGTTTGGCTGACGTTGTCGGCCAGGATCCGAGCCATTTTCAAAGCGTCTATAAAGTCCGGGGACTCTTTCAGGATGGTGTGGTACGTCATAAAGTAGGTGGCTCCGACGCCTGTGTCGTTGGGGTACAGGTCGACGGCGGTGGCGTAGGCTGCGTGGCCGCTGGAGGAGCAAGAGCGCGAGGTCAGTTGCATAAAGACGGGGTGGAGTCACAAACCGCGGCAAAACGGGTGCGGAGACGGGACGCTCAATTGAAGCGTGCGAGAAACAAAAGGCTTGGAAGTGAAAAGTGCTTAACGACATGCCATCTGCCAAAATTACCCCTTTCCACACTTGATGTTCGGATTGTCTGACAGGAACATGGGGAGGAACCGCATGAAGTCGTCTCCGACGGGACGCTGCTTCCCGCTGGGGGTCATGGCCCGGCAGTGAACACAGGACGGGTCCACCACTGGAGAGCGCATCCAAAAAAAAGGGATACGAGTAAGAATTAGCGTGGAGTCGCAGACAGGGCATGATAGGAATGACGGCACGGCTGAAGCGTAACTTTTTGTGAATCAGCGCGAAGGTTCCTGAAACTGCATCCTTATTTAAACAGAATACCGTCCGACAAATTGCACAAATTTCTCTTTTATTCACTTCCAACTTCCTCAATTTACAGTGAATTGTAAACAAGTCTTTCCGTTGCCAAGGGATCTATTGACGATGGAACGTTTCACTTTGCACAAGTGCTACATCGCATCATTGATTTGGTTAGTACAATACCTGAGTCGTAGTTCTGGAAAATACAATAGGCGACACGCGGGGAGTACGAAGGGGTTCTTCTAAGGAGATCTCCACTAAGGAGTGCACTAAGGAATGCTATCATGTATAGATTCTATTGATAATAGGTACTATAAGTAGTGTTCCATGGGTGTGTGAGGGTGTGTGCGGGGTGGTGACAAATATTTCTGAATGTATTTGTGTAACATATCAAACATCTCATTGCAATTGTCTTTATATGCTGTTTTAACACGGAGCCCAGGAAGAGCAGCTGTTGCATCTGTAGCAGCTAACGGGGACCCAAACACACTAAACTAGGACAAGATTTAGGTCTGCGTGACCTCACTCCTGCCATTCGAACATTACGCCGTGAAATGTGTGACTGCCCTTTTTTGTGTGTGTGTGTGTGTGTGTCTGACGATATGGCAGGAATGTTGATCTCTAGTCAAACACACACGGGGATCGCGAGGGTTCAAAGCTTGTTGACACTGGATAAAAAATTTACCCGAGGCATTGCAGAAGGCCCCGGTGGCGTTGTAGTATCGACAGCAGCTGGACTGAGGCTTCACCCAGTCAAAGTAGTCATCCAGCCAGGAGGACGGCGTGAAGGCAATGGTTGTGCTGCGGGCGGAAGCAGGAGTTAACCAGGTTTGCCTCGTACGAGCACACGAGCTGCCGCCAAGACTATCCGAGGCTTACTAGTTGCTGATGAGCGAGGCGGCGTAAACTTGCTGCACGAGGGAGTCGTTGTTGCAGCCCACCCCTCCGCACACGGCGTTCTGGCCTTCGGGGCTGCTGTAGTTTAGGCCCTCCTCCACCACGAAGTACACTGGCGCTCCGGTGTGGAGATACTCGCTCATGTTCTTGAAGTACTCCAACACGTACGAGTCCTTGACGAGGAGACAGGAAAGTCAGGGTGGACGGCCAGAAGCCGGGGATACACGTCGCGTATTAAGTTAAGTCATTAAGTCATCACATGACGCATAACTGATTTAGCTTCTCTGACAAATTGACGGGAGGCGGCGTAAGAATCTTGGAGAACAGTTTCCTGAAATGCACTCATTTCAAATCCTGCTTTTTTTTTTTTTTTTTTTAACTTCTACATCCAATTACAAAAGCTGCAGTCGTGAAGGACACGGCAAAGACTCACGTCTGGCATGGAGAGCTTCTGGTCCAGGCCGATCTCCACTTTGTTCACCACGGCAATGCTGAAGGAGAGGATTCCCACAAACACTGCCACCTGAACACGTTTAGGTAGGAAAACGTAACCATCGTGGGGTGACCGCACACATCAGGACGGTGCAAAAGGCGCAAAACGGGCACTTACTACGATGGGTCGCACCCACTCTTTGAGGAGGAACGGGGCATAGACTTTCTTGAAAAAACGGAAGAGGAAGCCCTCCGTCTTGGTTTCCTGGCCCTCTGGCAGCTTCGCACAGCAAAAGATGTCAAGACGATTTCCCTTTTGAAAAGCGACAGTGGGAGAGGGCGTTACAATTTGGAGCGTTCTCTACACCCGTGTCACTGCGCCGCCAAATTGGTGCTGTTAAACTGTAGGAAATTCTCCTTTTCTTTTTTTTTTTTTTTAAGAAAACCTATATGTCCTGGACCAACTGCAACCCCTCGGTGTTAAGCATGAATGTCATCAGCAATCCCCCTCCCTCCGTCTCACCTCCTGTCTTCTCAAGTCCAAGCCGAGCAAGCTGACAAAGCAACTGATCTGCAGCAGGAAATCAATAAAAACCGCCAGGCCGGCAAACAGAGAGAAGGTCCTCACTGCCGGCATGTTGGAAAGGGCTCCTGCAGAGGAACAAGTCAACAGCGTTATCAGCATGTGACTAACCCTGTGGCAGCCGGGTTGATTCTGTCCTCAAAAATGAGTTTCTTGATTTAATAATTGGGGATGAGCGTTAAACAGTTGCATTATTTGCGTGCATGCGGCAGGCTGCGCTTTGGAGACGACCCGTTTTACCCAGGAAGAAGGCCACCGTCTCGGAGAAGGAGGAGAGGAACATGCTGGGGGCAACATCTCCGAGAATGCGGCCGATCTGCTGGTGAAGTTCCTCTTGCGGCATCCGCTCATCTCTCTGTTCAGGAAATTTGAATTTAAGTTTAACAGCTCATTCCAAACACGCAAGTGTAATACGACTGCGGGAAAAATCTGCAATTCGATCAAATGAAACAAACATTGGCACCAACAATGAGGCATGAAACTATACAACAACTGAGTCGGCGATGCTTTTCCAAGGTACCTGGTGTGTCTGCACTATAATGAATATGTTGTCCACTCCCACTGCCAGCACCAGGAAGGGAATGACCTCAATGACAATGAGGGTGAGCGGGATTCCGGCGTAGCTGAAGATCCCCAGCGAGGAAGACACGGAGCTCAGCACAATCAGGATGCCTGCTATGCCCAGAGATATCTTGGAGTCCACCTGTGTGTGCAAAAAGATAAGAGGATCAGTCACCCTGCCTCCCTTAGCTGCTCCCGTTTGATGCAGGAGCGGCGAGATGTGGAGCAAGTTCCGCTGAGTCCAAGTTTTCCACCGTGCTCTTGCGTCACAAGACGGAAATCACGGGAATCCCACCGCGGGGAAGCGGAAGTGGTAAGACGCGCATGAAATGTTACGCGGCAGCCTCACCATTAATCTCCTGAAGCTGTGGATGTGCCCCAGGGCCAGGGAGATGTAGACGAACATGATGACGTAGCTGATGACGATGGTGCTGATGTCGCTGTTGCTCTCGCGGTCAATCTCATCCTCGACGCTCCTCTCTGTGGTGAAGGCGATGGTCAGGTTGGGGTTTTTGAAGTTTTTCATGAAGCGGATGAATCTGAAATGCACAACATTACGAAAGGGGGGGCCGGGGGAGCACGGTAAGTAAATGCAAAAAAACAAACAAAAAAAAACTACTAAAAAAGTGCTGACTGTGGCTGATGCTTGCTAGAATAGACCAATGGAACAACATGTGCTAGGGAAAAAGAAAAAAAAATAATTGAGGTCTCACTCTTTCTCCCATGCCAGAGCTTTACCCAGCCTGACCGAGTCGTTCAGGTAGTTGTTGAGTGGGAAGGTGATGACTAGAGCGGTGGCGTTGTTGTAGTTGGTGTCTGTGGTTCGGAAAAACAAAAAACAACAACAACAAAATCAACAACCGTCCATATCAACGGGCATTACAAATGATGTAGATTAAAGTAAAGGGTCCCCAGGGAAACATTGTACTGTATGTCGTAAGTCTGATGTCAGCGATTAATACAGAAACTAGTATTAATCATAAGAGGAAGGAGTGGGCAACTCTTGTTTTGCTGAAATCACATATAACTGCACCACTTCTCTTGCCAGGACTAGGCCTCAATCCGGTGCTTGAATTCTACTTTTCTAAGTAGCAGCTGCGACAGCGTTGTTTTGAACAAAGAGTCAGCTTTTCAGGCCATAATGTAATAATATATGTCCCAAGTCTGATGTCAGTGATTAATAGGGCCCCGACCGATTATAGCCCATTTGAGAGTAGTTGTTAATCGGCCAAAACTCGTTGATTGTCGCCGATATTTTCAGAAATACTTCAAGAGACTGTCAAGCCTGGCCAGGAGGTACCTCTCGTGTCTACCTTCCTCTCTACCAAGTGAGAGGGTGTTCGGCACTATTGGTAACATTTCATGATGAGAGGTGCAGATCCCTCAAAGGAGACAATGCAGAGAAAGCCGTGCTTCCTGCACTACAACCTACTGCTATTGAGTTGGCAGCATTAAGAGGGGCTCACAGTTGGAGGGGCTTAACATATCATGTTAATATTGTTCTTTGTATGCTCCTTGCCCCACACAAAATACCCCGTGCTTTTGCTGTGTCCTTTTTTTTATTGTTTGGTTTCAAAGATGTCGTAAAAAAGCTGTACTTTAGCTTTACTGCTTTGCACTTTATGCATATTTTGCTTTTGTTGGTTTCGGCTTGTTGTAATGTTAAGAATGGCTTGTCGTGTTAACATGCTGCTTGCCTCACAACAATACAAGTATTTCAAATTAGTTTTCTGCCTTCAAATTACATCCTTGTAAGAATTGTTTGAAGGGCTCAAAAGCAGCTATTTGTTTAAAAAAAAAAAATTAATGTAAACATTTAATCGGCCGATTAATCGGTTACCGGAAATTTTCTTTTATCGGCATCGGCCCCAAAAAATCCATATCGGTCGGGCTCTAGTGATATATCACATATAACTGTACCACGTCTCTTGCCAGGACTATGCCTTAATCCGGTGCTTAAATTCTACTTAACATTTAGTAGCAGCCGTGATAGCATTGTTTTGAACAAGCATTCAGCATTTCAGGCCATAACGTGATAACTGAGCTGGAAAACCAATAAACTGCAATAAACCATTGCTGCAAAGATATTTACAGCAAAAGAAACAGCAATGTTTGGAATAAATCTCGATTTGCAGGCTCTGGAATGTTGTGATGATGGAAATGCAAGACAAATTAAATCAGCTATCATTTCCTCTTCCAGGCTGGATTTCAAGAAAACATCCACGCTTGTAGCCGAGCGGTCGGCTGTAGCGGTTTCTGTCAGGCGTTAACCACGTTTGCATAAAACACCTGAGATGGATGAGGCAAACGAGAAATGAACTTCGAACACGGCGACTCACTCGAAAGATTGCTCGTCTTTCTGTCCTTAAACGCACCCGAGTTGCTGCACTTGTGGAAAATGAGCTTTGTCCTCACCGACTTGCACTGAGCATAACCACGCTTTCGAGTGTCTTATACTTAAATACTGGGTTTGGCACGCGTCTCCGACACCATGCGAGGTTCCTTACTGCTAAAATATGTATTTTGGTTCCAAATTCCCAATCCCTCGTAACAAAAGAACCGGCAGAGAGTCGCAGGTTTGTGATAAAACTGCACAAACACAAGGTTAAAGTGCAGGTGGTTCATAGTTTTTTTTTTTCCTCTTAGTATAATAAAATCCACACAGGTGGGTTATTGTATCCATATAAAAATGTATCCCTGCCTTTTGTTTTTTCTGCTTGTCATCGTATGTGCATGCAGCTTACCGTCATAGCCTCCCATTGCCAGCCAAGGGAACACAGGGCCTCCGAAAGTGCCGAGACAGGGATCATGGAGAAGGGTGGTGTCATTGAGGGTCGCCGGGGCGCTGCGGGACCAAGACATCAGCTCAGTTAAATGCCTGCATAGCCCTGCCACTATTAATCCAACCATCGTTAACCATTGGCCGAACAGTCAGGAACAGACGCAGAGCTGCCTCATGACAACAGTGAGGAAGTACGACCGTGCCATTTTAAGAATGCTACTTCCACCGCAACTGCTCTTTGAAAAAGATGCAAATGCTGGTCGTAAATCTCTCCACTTACGGAACCCGGTTTAGGAATTGTTGCTTCACTACCAAACGCTTTTTTTTTTGCTCGCAACTGAGGAACATCCAAGAAATGGCGAAATTAAAGCTGAATGCCAGTGTATTAGTGGGCGAGACATATAATGTCATAGATGAGGTGAGTCGAGAGAGGGGAAAAAAAAAAAAAAAAATCACCTGACGCAGTACAGGAAGTGGCTGTGATAGTCGGCGTAGACAAAGAAATCGTCGCCAATGCTGTGGTCCAGCACAGCGTGGCTGTTCTGGAAGTAGTTGAGGACGCTCAGGATGGTGCAGTTGGCATTGTACGGGGCCAAAGGAGCCAAGCAAATGTCCCTCAGGGTGACCTTTTGGCCCTCGTATGTGGCGACGAGGGCTTCGATGTCGAGCTGCAGATCCAGCACCTGGTTGGATAAAGTTAGAGAGAGAGAAGGCGTGTCAAATACGGAAAACACTCTTGGCAACATTGCTCATGCTTGACAAACCCACCTGATGCAGGATGTCTTTGTCCAGGATGGCTCCGAACGGGACATCCGAGCCCCCAAAGTAAGGGGAGTAGATGGAGGTGTTGTTGAGGGGGGTGGTTATGATGAGCTGCGCGGTTCTGAAGAACGGCCCAAAGTGGCTGTCGAAGTAGTCCTTGTCTTGACGGGCCCGGCTGTCGGGAGACGACCACAACTCGACGGGGTCGGTGGTGATGCGCATGTAGACCAGGCCCCCCGAGGACGCGGCCACCAGGATCAGGCTGCCCAGGATGACCAGCGAGGGATGCAGCACGCAGAAGGAACCCCACCGGCTAAAGAGGGTCCGCAGGGCGCTCTCAAAGCGTTCGCCCAGCGATT
Source organism: Dactylopterus volitans (assembly GCA_901007715.1). Taxonomy (NCBI): domain Eukaryota; kingdom Metazoa; phylum Chordata; class Actinopteri; order Syngnathiformes; family Dactylopteridae; genus Dactylopterus; species Dactylopterus volitans. The sequence goes on from CAAKHG010047038.1 coordinate 10,354, forward strand.
CACAGCACGATGCGTTCACTGACATGGGGGAATGAGTTGTGAGTTAGCTTGTGTCGTGTGGCGCCCATAAAAGAATGTTACCAATTCCGTGACACTCGCAGCAAACGTAATTACTAATGTGACAAGCGGAGCTGAGAGGGGGTGGGAAAAAAAAAACACAACAACTTAAAAGATTTACCGCGGTCAGGATTATCGCTGTTGAGAGACAGCGGGTTATTGCTGTCCAATATGGGGCCGTATTCCGACGTGATCCTACTTTTCCTGAATGGAGGCAAACAAGAGTTAGGTTTTTAACTCGAACAGCAGGAACTAAAATATATATGTATCAGACAGATGCAATCAAATAGTCCTTCACCTGTAACACCAGGCTGCCAGCACAGCTCCAATAAAGATAAGCAGGAAGACCATGTACGAGATCCACATGATGACAGTCATGGCATCCATGCCAAAGATAGTCCACGGAGGCGGGATGGGGGGAGGTACCGGTTTGGGGCCGCAGGCCTTGGTGCAGTCCTGACAGGAGCAGGCACCCGAACCGTCCTCCAGTTCCTCTGTGCAATCGTACGTCTTGTTGTTCATGGGGGTGTAACCAGACACCGGGACATCTTGAGAGAAGGCACGCCGGAGCACAGTACGACGGAAGAATCGTCACAAGAGCAGAAACAAAGGCCTTTAGCAGTTAGAAATTGTGGAAAAAATATTAAAAAAAAAAAAAAAAGTGTGATCGTGACGGAATGTGAAATAAAAGCACACAAGGTTTACCTGAGAATATCGGGATGATGGGGAAGGGAGTCTGTCCATTGCTGATATCGAACATGTACTGGATCCAAATGGTGGCGTTGCAGTCCTTCGCGTCTTTGCCACACAGCAGCGACAGCGCCTTCAAGTTGCTGGATGGCGCCTGCACGTCCTTGCAGGCGTTGTACATGGCTGCAAAAGTCCGACGCGGTCATTTCGTGTCAAACCCAAACGTGACACGGGATTCGCGAGCAGCTTCCCTAATTGCGGTTGACAAAAACAGCGAGGGTCGCCCGACTGACAGCGTGACTTCATGCAAGTAAGGAAGTGGTTAAGCCATGCCGGCTGTACATGTCGGCACGGCTACTCTAATATAGAACAAAGGAGATCACGGAAGGTTAACGTTTTTTTGTTTTTTTTAACATTTGATAATTTGTTCACGCTTTATGATTTCAGCACCCGATTCCAATATTTCTTGCCATTGGATTCAGACGCTCACCGAGAGTGTTGCAGACGCATCTGCGACGCATTAGCGGCGTCTTAACAAGATAAATATCTGGTGACGTTGTTGGTGACGAACTGCGGTTGTCTTTGACTGGGACTCATGGGAACACGGAACAAGGCCATAAACGGTGAGCCTGTTTGGAAAAGGCTATTTATTTTTTTTTCCTTCATTTTCGGCGGCTCTCTGCAAATACACGCGCAGCCCCGACGGCCCGTTTCCGCTTCCGGTGACTCTCGGCATAGCGATCTGCCGTCGCTATGCCCGCGTAACGCGCAAAACCGCCGTCGCGGGTTTTCCCCCGCCGCAGAACGACGAGTTGCGCGCCGTGAACTTGGCAGTGGCGCAGCGACTGCGGGAGTCATGTGGCGGCGCGATCTTGTCCGCGGGCGACCTCCGGGGAGCGCCTCTGAACTCACCGCTGGAGAATGTTTGCCCGATGTAATACTGCACTTCCAAGACATTCGACCCGTTGAACTTGGTGGCGTTCATGAACTGACTCTGGTGGGGGCTGCATGTTAGCTCGCAGAAGAGGTTCATCAAATTGAAGAAGCACGCGGGACACCTGCGGACAGACGAGGACGGAATTTAAAAAAAAAAAGTTAAAAAAAAAAGGAGGGGTCAGTGTATTGCTAACACAATGCTGTTAAAAGGGTGTACGGGAAGAGAATGACTGTTTTAAAAGAAAGACCCTTGGAGAGCACAGAGAACTTTAATAAGAACAGACATTAAATCCTGCACATACCTAAATAAAATGTGTTTTTGTATAAAAAGGCAGATGTAATATTTCCTAAGATATTGATGGAAATGTAAAAAAAAAAAAAAAAAGGGGAATCTGCCCTATGATTTGGACCAGCCCTCAAATTTAATGGCAACCTCCTCTTTCAATGTTCCACCACTGCAACAAATTTCATGAGAATCAGCTGAGCAGTTTTATGTTGTTGTTTTTTGTTTTTTTTTCTTTTGCTGGTTTCAAACAGCAATGAAAATAGCCTCCTTAGAGGATGTGAGAAATACGGAGGAAAAAAAAGTCCACAAATATCAGAATAATTTGAAATGCGTTTCAGTTTCCAGCCCCGTTATCCGGGAGCGTCCCAAAGACTTTCAGGATTAAAACAACAAAACAACAGCACGCGTGCTCCGTTCTTTTAGAGGGCAAGAGAGCCGACCCCGTGTGCAGGGATTCGGGCTGGGGACGATAATGTCGTTGCAGGCATGTCATGTGCCTCATTAGTCGCTATAATGACCAAAAGCGCATACCGAGACAGGAACTGAAGGGGCAGCTGGAGACTCCCCTTGAGAGTGCGCAACTGGGCCGCGTCGCAGCAGAGGTTCCGGTTTCCGTAGTCGTACCCGGGACAGAGCTCCTGCGTGAGAACACAAGAGGTGACCCAATCTTTCCATGGTGCACCAACTTCAGCTGGAAAGCGGAAGTCCCCCCCGCCCCCCCCACCAAAAAAAGAGGACGAGCGTCGAGCGGCAGCAATTAAGCGCGTGGAAGCACCGGCGCACGTACCGTGAGAAGCTCCTCGGCCTCGCCCGGCAGCGGCTTGGGGGGGCCGACGTAGTGGCAGTTGTACTTTTTTTCGGGCATCTTTACCACGGGATCGCACTCCCCGTACCACACGCAGTGCTGGGCTCCGACCTGATAACGAGACAATGAGGGCACAATGATCACTTGTTCATCGCTTTGCAGACAGGAAATCCGCGTCTTTCTATATAGTGCTCAGTCTGGTGAGCATCACGAGGGCTTCTATTGACAGAGGTAAAAGACTGCTTTTAATTTCCCCCCCACCCCTCACCCCCCCCGTTCCCCTCGCCATGTGACTCACTTTTAGATGACGCAAAATGACTAAAAACCCAGCCAATTTACTGTACCCATGTCACCCTGCACTTCGCCACGGTCTTGTGCTTTGAATGGCTGAAAATAAACATTTCACTTCTGCAAAAAAAAAAGAAAAAAAAGAAAAAAGAAATGTTTCCTTTTCAAGCTGATATTTGAGGAGTAGCCATGCGTTCGGTCTTATCGCCAAACGTTCACTCGACCAACCCGATGAGACCGTAGTCAGATTTGTGTGGCACCTGCAAACACTGTTTCACTATGGCAACAAACGAGATTTTTGTTTTATTATTGTTTTCTAAATAATTTTAATGGTGATTTTTTTTTTTTTTTTTGGCCTTTACTTTTTTTCCATTATCTGCCAACTCAGCATCGCCGCCCTCACGTGTTTCTTTGAGATTTCGACTTTGGGGGGGGGAAGTCAATTCACTTACTCCACAAACTGCTTCCATGAGTAATGCCGGCGTCACACTTTGGCCCGCTTGCCTCTTGCGGCGAGTTCAGGCTCAAACGTCAAGAGTCCACCCCCTCCCCCGGCTGCAGACGAGCGCAGCTCTGCGATACACCGTTTGGCGAAGTGTGCTTGCAACACCTGCAGGTTTTTGGTTTTTTTTTTTTTCCCCAAACGGAGAGGGCTCGTGGAAAGTGGCTCGGACAAAACCAAACGTGCAACCCGCTCTGCCTCCCCCGAAACCTCGCTGAGGGAACAGGCTTCCGCCGGAACCCCCGCGTGGTCCTCTGACGAGGGCGCTGACAACTTTGTCCGCCAGCAGCATCGACTGCTCACTTCCAAGTCTGGCCTGAAACGAACCAGCCGGCTGAGTGGAGGCAGAGAGGCGCTCCTGGCGACTGTTTGTGAATCTGATTGGATCAAAATCGAAAAGATAAAGCAAAGAATCCACCCCCCCCCCCCACACACACACACACCCTTAAAGTACACCCTGAGCTTCTTGACTACTTTTTAACTGACAGGTGGATCAACACCGTTTACATCAAGGAAATTGAATCTAAGCAGCTGGACTTGTTATTGGTCTTATGAACCAATAACAAGTCCAGTCCTTCCTTGGGATAACCACGACCTGGGCAAGTGAGAATATCCACAGGCTTAACACCGTTTACAATATCACCATGGAAGCGTCATCCTCTCTGGGAGTCGTGAGGTATTGCGCAATACACACTTGCACCATACTAGTTCCGTCGCCTGCCACAAAACTCGGGGCTCTGCTGGTTTTGCCTTCCCACTGTCTCTTAATTCTTTAATTTCTTGTTTGCTTTGGCACACTTCGTAACTCGGTGTGTTACTGCCTTGATCGTGCTGAGCAGCCGAGACTGTGGTATTCTTATTAGTACACCGTGTAATAGACGGCCAGCTACGTACCCATCTCTGCCCGCTGAACGCCAGATGACGTTACAAATGACCTGCTATTCTGCGAGTCGGTGGGAGTGTTTTGACGTCGCAAGCTAGCATCCAGGCGCGGAGGCGCATCCGGCTTATCATCGAGGAGCTTCTCTTAAGACCGGCTTTGGCTCCGGGTCACATTCTGTCCCGCAGGCGACGCCCGCTCCGGGGAGATAAACGCCAAAGCTAACGTTTGACGTGCTGCGTTTTTAAGGAGGGCGCGTTATTCCCCCGTCCGCTGTGGCCGGCTAGCGTTTAGCTGCTCGCGGGGGGGTCGCGGCGGCGGCGCCTCGCGTCGGGCTGCGCTGACCTGTAGCTTCGCTAGCTGCGCGAGATGAACGTCGAGCCGGCGGCGGCGGCGGCGGCGGCGTCGAGCCGAGTCATGTTTTCAGTCACGAGAGCGCGGGCAGTGACTTGGGCTTACCCATCGAAAGTGGCCCGCCGACAGCAGCGCGGCGAGGAAAAGTATGCGGAGTCCGCTTGTCTTCGGCAAGAGCTCCATCACTCTCACCGAAAAGACCGACGCCGAGTGACAGGTCAGGTAAAGTTTCGCATAGCTTTGTTGTTGGTTTCTTCTTCGGCGGATTGTTTGTTTAGGGCGGAGATAAGGTTGCCGCCTCAGTGCTGCCCCCAAGCGACGGCAGCCGCAAATTACACCCGAATGCCATCCGTGAAGTGATGCTGGAAGACCTGAAAAAGATTTAATCATCAGGATTCTGATAATAAGCAAGCTCTCTCTTTTCCCGTTCTTTTTAATTTCGAATAAAATACAACACAAAGAGGCTTTGTCAGTCAGTCATTTGGTGCTTGACATAAAGTGGAGACTTATTAGACTTATCGTGACACTGCCTGACAGTGGTTTCTTTATGGAAACATCATGACATTCCTGTGACTTAATCTTTGATATCAAGATATGTTCAGTGAATATAGATTTTGGTTTTAATGGTTTTGATGAACGTCAAAGTACAATACTAAATCAAAGTACAATACTAAATTATAATTGTCTGTTGATACTAAACCAATACTATAAGAATATTTAAAAAAAAAAAAATTCAAACAAGCTGCATGCTTGAGAAGAGGGTTGATCCTTTATGTTAAACATTTAACACATAAATGCTTCATTAATGCTTATTCTGTGAGAAATATTTGTGAAAGCCCATCAGTAGGTGTTTTGTATACAAACGTTTTATCAAAAGGTTATGAGCTCTAAGCCGGCATCTGAATTTATGACTTCACTGCATTGCAACAATTTGTATCCTAAATTCTAAGATCAACAGTGGTAAAAAAGTAAGTTGACATACTTTATCTGCTCTTGGTCTATAGGCGAATCTGTTGTTGCTTTAAAATCTCTGCCCCTACAGCTTATTTTAATTGGAATGTTTCAGGTAATAACCACCCATCCCTCAGGACAATATTTAGATTACATTTTTTTTAAATTTTTTTTTTGCCTTCAACACAGCAGATGGCATCATATCTCTCCCTAGTGTTTAGCGGTAAAACGTGGTTTATTTGATTTAATGGCTCAATTTCACCCCGCCGAGGAAGCCCGTATATATAAGTTGGAAATTGCACTTAACTCCTCAGTGGGAGTCAAAGCCGTGTCGTCAGGCAGGACAGATTAAAGGAAGTGGAGGCCAGCCTTTGATCACTGGAGATAAAACTCAAGATTTAGTCTATGCATGCGGCACGTGTTAAATACAATGGGAGGATTTTTATCCCCTTACGCCTAATCAGGCTCCTTTATTTGCCTTTGTGATGGTTTCAAGCCACAACACTCGCTTAACATGCGTGGACCTCAATCAGCGGGACAGGGAAGCGTCTCGGGGTGCAGAGTGTCTGAGTATCTTTTTATTCAGCTGCTAATCTGCGTTATATCAAACTGTTACCTGAAGCGCGGCCGCCGTCAAGATGAAAAGACTGAATAGATGAGTTTATCATCCCCGAGAGCCGGGGCGGAGCGCCCCACCCCCCACTATATTGCCTTTACATACAGAAGCTGTGAAAATGTTATTAAAACAACGACAAAAATCACCCATGAGATTCATTTCCTTAGAAAAAAAAAAAGATTTATTAATGTTTACTTTTCAACGAAGTAATCACGATTCAGGTGTAAGTGCACATTTGCGTATGACGTGGCAAAACGAGAGTACTGATTATAGGCGACTAACTTTTCATGTATACCATAGCATAATCACTGCCATCTGTGCATGTACCTGTGTAAAAATCTGCATAAGTAGGCGTACGGGTTGCTACAATAGTATATTCCTTTAAAACTAGGAACGACATTCGCAAAGTTAACGCTTACGGGACTTTAAAGCTACGAGCAGATTCATAGATACAGTGTCAACGCCCTGCGTGAAGTCTACACTCTTGCTATAAAACTACACAAGGATAGTATGCGGTAGACCACACACACACGCACGCACGCGCGCACGCACACACACGCACATCCTCAGAAACATCCTCAGTTTCTCATATAAGACTCACTTTACATGGAAATACTAGAATTAAAAATTCATACGAGTAACTCAACATGGCCTAGGACAGTTCACCAAGACACACACACACACACAGGAGACTCCGCAGAGTGCCACCACTCTGCCAAAAGGTCCATGCTATTTTTCCAAAGGAAAGTTTCCGACATTAAAACTAAACGGGCTAACCCTTCGCCCGTGCTTCATCGCTCGGCCTGCTGTTGTGTTGTTCTGCATAACCCTGCTAACAGAAGGGCGCTTGGAGAAGAACAAAAAACAAAACAAAACAAAACACCCAAAACAAAACCTGTTTTTCCACTACGATTCCTGGAATTCCCGGTCTATCCTGGTAACTAACAAACAAAGAAGCAGCTGCGAGTGAAAACACAGCCTCCTTGCCAATAATGAGAACTGCTGGAATGTGATTGGTGGTGCTGATCGGGAACTGCTGCGGCGTTTTGAAGCCTTTATTTTTCCCGCCCTCGACAAAGTGCGCACATCACTTAAGACCCAGTAAGCTTTAACGAATGATGTCACGTGTACGGGAAGTGGCGAGCAAGAAATGGGCCGGAAGTAAAGGACTTTCTGGGCTGCGCGGGCCGATGAGTCCACGCAAACGAGCTTCTTGCTACAGGAATGCTGCAGGTGTTTTGAACTGTGGAAAAAAAAACAAAAAAAAAAAAACCAGCAGTGTGAACATGATCACAATCACATTTTGTTGCATTTATCTTTACATAGTTTAGCATGAAAGGGGACTAAAAAAAAAAAAAAAAAAACGAAACAAAATAACCCTCTTGTTTCGATCAGAGAGAAACGGCGCCGAATCTCAAGTGCCTGAAAAGGTAACGCATGTAAGTCACTGCAGTTCGCCAGTTTTCCCCTTTAACCCGACTGAACGTTCTATACATTGCGACATCTTGGTTCCCCATTGACTCTTCCTCAGGAAGAGCGTCGTCAGGCCTCGTCGGAGGGTCAGGAAGGCCCCTACCTCCCCTCCCCCCGAAAGTCACACGCCAGGATTCCACTCAACGCCACTCTTTTATCCCTTTTTGACTTCACCACAGTCAAAATCCGCGGCTTTGCACGAGCGTCAGGCGGGTGTGCTGCCGCCGCTGCCGCCGCCACAGCAGCCGCCGCCGCCACAGCAGCCGCCGCCGCCAGCGCCGCCGCCGCCAGCGCCGCCGCCCCTTTACATTCCAACTTGTCAATACTGTTCAGTGATCTGCGTCCTGATTTGAGTGACACCGCAACACACGTGCGCGCTTGGAGTTTGGGTTTTTTTTTTGGGTTGAGCTGCCACTTTCTGTTCTTTCGCCTCGAAAACGGAGGCGTGTGCTTCCTTTTTATAGCACTTCTCCACCCCCGCGCGTCGTGTTTTTTTTTTTTTTTTCTTTTCTGTTTTTGTTGTTTTTGGATCACAGCATTCGGTGCACAACATTTGGAGATATTTTCCCACTTCTGACATTTTCGCCTCCTTCTTCCTTCTTCTTCTTCTTTTTTTTTTTTTTTGGATGGACCCTCAGCTCAGCGGAGTCGTTTAGTCAAAAGTCAGCTTTCAGTTTGGTTGTGAGAAAAGAGAGAGAGAGAGAGAAAAAAAAAGTCTTTGGAATGAGAAGAGGGTCGCCGCGAGTATGACAGCATGCAGACAACATGGAAAGCTGCACAGTGTCACCTGACTGCTTACGGCAGAATACAACATACATGATAATCGATGGTACCACTTAAGATATGCTTCCCCAGCCAAGACATGAACGCCCATTTTAAATTGGAGACAGGCAACGGTCCCTTTCTGTCGGGAGAGGGGGGGGGGCCCTCAGTCGGGGCCCAGATACTCTGCGTTCTCTGCTGCTGGGATGTGTCCGTTGGTGTGGGTCTTGAAGGTGGGAGTGAAGCTCTGTTGGTAATCGGGGTTGTCTATGCTATTCTGGGGCTGGTATTTCTGACCGCTGTGCACTGTGCCGTTGGGGGTGAGCGGGAGGAAGGCGGCGGGGGACGGGACCTCGTTGAGGTACTCGGGTCCGTTGGCCCCGTTCTTAAAGCAGTTCAGATACTCCGTCTCCGTGTTGTCCGAGGAGATGGTGGGGAGGAGGGAGCGCGGGTGGCCGGGATGCTGGCTGATGGGGTTCATCATGTCCGCGGTTCCGTTCTGGTTCATGTAGTCTGAAAGAGAAGCGGTTGCGTTAGCAAGGAGGCGGCTTCGCGTCGGGGAGAACCGCTGAGACAAGCGCTCGCGGGCCACAAAGCGCCACATCCCCGTCATGAAATAAAAAGGTTCACTCAACCAGATTTGCACACAGACGACAAAAATTAGTCCTAATGAGTCAGAAGCTGCTCGCAAAGACGCGCCACAACACTGGATCCTTGTTGCGTGACCTCCTGCTCTCTCCGGTAGCGTTTTCCTGTCTTTATCGATCACTGTCAAACACAAGTGACATGCTAGGGGGGAAATTTAAAAAAAAATCTTGCGGCTTTTAACGAGACCTCTGAGGTCTGACAAAGCGCCGCGATGACGTCTGAGTTATGAAATCCCTGAGGTGGAGTTTGAAAGTGGTGGAGGGGCGGTGGGCGGGGGAGGGAAGAAATGTATTCCTGTTAAAACTGGAATCAAACAATATTAATCTTGAGAGTCGAGGGGGTTTGCTGCACTGAAAAGAACAACTGTAGATGTGTGTCCTCGATCAGAAGACACACGGGAACCTTGCGGTACTGTCAAAGGAGTTGCAGCAAGGAAAGCAAAATGTCTTTCGTCCACTAGATGTCCCCATTTCTCAACTAAATCAAACATAGAGGGGCCGGGGGCAGAGCGTCCGCGAGATCCTCTCGACGCAGCTGGGTGTGTTAAGGGCTTTTTGAAGTTAAAAGATACTTGCCTGGAGCTGGCTGGAAGGCCTCGTCTAAAAGCCTGTCTGTGGGGTCAGGAATATAGCGAAGAACCATGCTCCCGTCTCTGCTGGGCAATCCGCTCTGTAACGGGACACACGGGCTTTTAGTCGGCTGCTGTCCCCGCCGCGGCACGTTCCCGACGCCGAGTCGGAAAACTTCAGCTGACACCGCTTCCCTTAAGGTGCCTCTTAAGGGAATGTTGCTTTTTTAACTGTAACACGTGAACAAGCTTCTGTTCTCGACGACGCGCATACTAAGTGAGGAAAGTGCAGCAAAGGACAAACAGGTGATGAATCTTTATTTTTCTTTTCTTTGACTTTGATTTTCTTTATGTACGTGTATATATATGTATATATGTGTGTGTGTGTGTGTGTGTAAGGATGTGTATATCCTCCCTGTGATTTATTTTAAAAGCATCCCAGGGGAAAATAGGTTCTCTTTGAAGAGTGATAGTAATGCATTTCCGAGGAAGCGTGGCTGTCATTTCGGCGCGAGCTCGCCAGGATGGAAATAAAACATCCAGCAAGCAGAGTCATATTCATTCAAGCAATCTGACAAGCTTTGTTGTGTCTGTCAGACTCTCCAGTCACAGGACCGAGGACGGTGTTAAATCATGGCAGCCGAGCGAATAAAGAGAGCAGAGTGGCAGCCGTGGCAATGCAATTATTCTCAACAAGGAAAAGAAATTAAACACGCCGAGAGAGCGGCCATCTGTAAAACGTTTTCCCGCGCCGCGCCGGGCCCCGGCAGCAGCACGACAAAAACAGGCTCGTTCGGAGCTTTTTTTTTTTTTTTTTTACTGGACGAAGATTTGAGGGCTCGCGCGGTCGCCTGCGAAGGTAATCAAACATGAAAGCCGGTGTGGACGTCGGCGGCCGGCGGGCCCACACGCGGCCTTCGCTGAACCCGAGGCAAGAGGGGTTTGCATCAATCACGAGGCACCTGGGAGGAAACGCGGGAGCGGGGCTGATGACGGGGGGCGCGGAGGTTGCGGTCGGCGTGGGGGCGGGGAGAGGAGGGGGGGTGCGGGGGGGGATAGTCCCACCGGTGACAATTACGCAACACGAGGGTGACCGGGTCGGGCGGCGTCCAGGCCGCAGACATGATTGGGCAGATTAGTTTCACGTCAGGGCGGCCCCCGCGATAGCGTTCACGGTTCCGCAGCCAGCGTCGTGCTGCTGCTGTTGCTTTAAGTGAAAAATAATTGCTTTCAACGAGCTTAAAAAAAACAAACAAGAAAAACAAAAAAAAAACACTGACAGTAATTATTTCCATCCCCAGTTACAGAATAATGACTTGCGCAGAGATCCCATTTCCCTAATCACGGTGAAAATAGCTCCATTCAATTTTCAGGCAGGAAGTTGGTAAAGCGTGTGCTGCTGGTGCATGAGCTGAAATTTGCAGTTTCCAGCTAACGTCGCTTGTTTTTTTTTCTAGAGAAGAAAAAAATAAAATAAAAATCAGCTGGTTCTCCTCGTCACCCGACTCCGAACCTCAGCAGACTCATGAAAACCAGACGCGTTTGTCCTTGGACGTCCTCCTCTTGCTCATCGCCGCGCGTATACACAAGGGCACTCTCGCCCGGCGTCAGCTTACATTTAAATGTACTCATTTCCATCTTATTTACAGCAACAGCGTTTTTTTTTTTTGTTTTTTTTACCGGCGCAAAGGAAACAACTGCTAAAACTGCTTTTTAATGCTGAAGGATTGGAATCATTTACCTGTTAACACCGGATCGGTTACATGGTTTGGTGCGCTCGAGCGTGCCCGGCCCTCCTACTCTCACATTCCGTTCTGTTATTGACCACTTTTGTGTGTTTTGAACGTCTATGGTTTTGCTTGTTGTTCTTTTTTTTGGTTTGAGCCTGTTGTTTGAGCCTTCCTCTTTGCCTCCGACCAGGCACCTCCATCTCCAGCATCCTTCCATCTACCAGTATCTGCAGCCTCCACCTCTGCCTCTGGTCTCCTGGTCATGGCTGCCGCCTCCAAACCACAACAACATGGCTGGTCTCGCGGCCATCCTGCAAACCTTCCCTCTCACTTCAACTGACACTCCTCTGTCCCGGGCTCCGTCCTGCCCGCAGTCTCTCCCTTCACCTCCCTTCATCTCACGCCAAGCAAAACCGTTGTTGTATGAATTTTAGACTTTCTGAGGTCGCTGCAGTTTTGACGGCCGTGTTTTTTTTGGCTTGATGTTGCGTGGATGATCGTTTTGTCTCGAGAAATCAAAATGACGCATCCCAATGGGTTCTATCTTGATGACTAAATCCGACACTTGCTTGGATAAAGATGACCACCAAGGACGGGGGGGGTCTGGCGGGCGCCCCGGCGCTTCCTTACACGCCCTGATTCGCTAATTTTAGTTGACTAACTGAGTCATGACATCAAGTATTGGGATAATATTTCGGCCTTGGATTTGAGATTTGAGACAAGTGTGTCCGATTTGCAATGGTAACATGGGATTAGGTGTACAATCATTACATGCATTTCAAGAACTGTATGGGACATTAACGGAACCTTGAGAACCGAGGCCGACTGAAAAGCATCCGCCGGGCCTGTGAAGGAGCTTACGTTGGCGTGCGGCACCGGCGTGTGGGAGGTGCTCGGGCTGGCGAAGAAGCCATGCTGCGGCACCAGGTACTCGTCGGCGTCGACGGCGTCGTCCATTTCCTCGCCGCTAATCAGGCTACGGTAGAATTTGGGGTGTGTGGGACTCTGCAACTGCATGCTGTCATCCCCCTGAAACAGAAATAGAATCAGCCCAGTCAGCAACGTGTAGCCAATAAGCTGCTACTACTATAAATCTTCAAACGGAGTGCAGATTTGAGGAGGCCGGTCTCCCTTTTCGCTGCAATAATACCTGAATGACAAGGTAGCGAGAAGGATCCCGAGCCATTTTTGTGAATTCTGCTATTAGCTCTCTGAAGTGAGGTCGGCTGTCCGCGTCAATCATCCAACCTGCGGGGACAAATCGGCAGGTATCCACGTGAGACTCCCCGGGGAAGCGCCTGGTCAGAACCGCGTGGATCGCACTCATAAGACGAGCGGAAACGCAAGGAGAACGTTGTAGGAGCTTCAACCAGAATTCAACCACGCGCACATTTGACCATGATCATGTAGACGTCGATGGTGCAGATTGGCGGCTGAGGCAGACGCTCCCCTTTCTCCAGGACGCCCGCTATCTCGCTGGCCGGGATCCCATCGTATGGCTTGGTCCCGAAAGTCATCAGCTCCCAAACTGTTACACCTACAGACACATTTGGGGGACAGTTGGTGAATCTGTGCCGGCCCGCTGAGCCGTCATTCGCTTGGATTTGCTTCAGATGAGGGGAGAGATGAGAGGAGAGTGACAGGATGCGAGCGTGGCAAATAGCGCGCGGCATCAAAATAGCTCTGTTTGACAAATTGGCTCTGCCTGCGGGAGTGGGAGTCAGCAGGATGTGTCTCTGTGCTGAAGGACCTGAGAAAGGGAGGAGGAGGAAAGGAAGCCTGTCACTTCTGCCAGGGTCTGCTGATGCTTTTGCCATATTGAGCGGAAAGGCATGATCAAACCCCTGGGAAAAGAACGAACGCTGGGAAGCTGGCCAGCTCAAGAGAGCTATGCTGTGTTTGCTTTCCGTGCGTGCGTGCGTGTGTGTGTGTACGTGTGCTTGGGGAGTTATGTGTGTAGGCATCTGTGCATGTGCGAATGCTTCCGTGCTGGAAGAGTTGTTGATGATGGTCGATGCAAGAAAGAGAGATAAACTGAGAGAGAGAGAGAGGGAGAGAGCTTTAGTAGTGTAGGTGTGTGTGCTTCCTGCATCATAAAATCGCAGATGCAAGAGTGATGCTCTCCAGTTTCATTTATGCGTGATCACATTTCATCAACTCCGTCCTCATTAGATCCAAAAACAATATCCCGTCTGAAAAGCCTTCACTCTGCCTCCGTGGCTGTTAAAACACTCTCGCGTCTTGATACACTGGCGGAGGGTAAGCGTTTCTCCGGCGGGACCGGCGCCGATACCCATGAGCACAGAAACCTAGCTGTTTTCGCACGTCTCAGGTTAGTGCAATCTGGGACGCCGCGCGCGGAGCCGCGTTCCGCTCGCGGCGTGAGAGTCAAAGACCTACCATAACTCCATACGTCACTCTGGTGTGTGTATGTCCGGTTCAGGATAGATTCGAGAGCCATCCATTTTATCGGCACCTGCGGAAATTAACATTTAGTAAGTAACGACGAATGCACGGGTGACTCACTCGGTCGCAGCCCCAACTCAAGGACAGCCGTTTCACCGTCGCTCGATTCGCGTTTAAAAGCGCCTGTTCTGACCGAGCCTCCTGTCTGAAACCGTTTCTCCCTTTAATTCTTCACCATCCACTCGCAGAGACGCAACATCCCGTTTTTCCATGTCCCCAGGATTTTCAAAGACGCTGGATGTAGGTCATCGCAGTAAAAGGCTCCATCTGACTGCAATAAGCTTCCTCACTGAGATCTATGACCTCGCGTTGCTGCTTTAGGCATTGCTCATGTTCTCATCTCGAAGCGACCCGCTTATGTCTTCAATTCATGCGTACTCAAAATGCCATTTTAGCGGTATCGATTAATTATCCTGACAATGGCATTAAGTTCGTCTTCGGGTGGGAAACGGATGTGTTTGCGCATCTGTGTTTGTTGTCTATTGCCGTCTTGCTTGCATGCGTTTTATTTTGTTCTAGTGTCTACAGGACGCCCCTGAAATTGAGATGCTACGTCCTTTCAATAGGGTCACTTCCAAATATTGCCACTTCCAAAACTACAACGTAATGCATGCTTGCGTTTAACATATGAAATGTGCAGGAAAATCCAAAATTGTGCTCTTTTGACCACATCTGGACACCAAACGCGGAAGATATTTGAGCCAAAATGCAGTGAGCGAGTGCATGCAGTTCTATATTTCGGATGTTTTAACACAAATGTTTTTTGTTTTTTTTTCTGGCAGCATGTTAAATGTTGTGGAAAAGCATGAAAGGAAGCTTCATAATATATGTGTATTACAGGCCGAATTTCATTACCGTCTCTGCCACATAATGCAACTGCACTGACACCTAGTGGATCCTAATTACAACAGTCCCTCCTGAACATATTCTATCATCACCTGACTACAACTGCTAATATTTAGAGTAGTGTGATGTTATCAGAAAAAGTTGATTGTGATGTTTTCACAACCAGTAAGCTTCCATACTAAGGACTGTTTTTATTGGATATGTTTTCTGAACTTCATGTTGTTCTTAGCCAAAATAAGCATTAATCCCTATGTGGGATGTCCTGTAATGTTTAATTGACGCAATGTTTCAGTATAGGGACTACAGAGCGAACGAGGGACGCCTCGGCTGATGTCTTTGGCTGAGGACCACTTGCATCCAGATGTAAGTGCGGCGTCAACATCTGTCAACAAGCCCTGAAATATCATATCGATCTCCGAGGTTAAACTAGCGGACAAAATTCAGCTCATCCAGTTACATAACAGACATAATTCGAATAATGTAACAAAACCTCAGTGCATAATGTTAATGCAGGACATTTTTCAAGTAGTATTTGGCAGGATTTCTTTTTTAAGAAAAGAGGAAATTTAATCAGAAAAAATATCACATAATCAATTCATCATGGGACAACATTATATGAATGTTCTCCCACGAATACTGCATCAACACAAACACTGATAAAAGAAGGAACTTCACTGATTTATCATTTCTCTGAGAACTAAGCTCACAAACGGGAACTATTTATAACATCAGTTAGATAAGATATGATCTAGAACAAACCTGCAAATGAAAAAAATACCATATTTTATGACATGGAGCAAGTACAGACAAAAAACAGGAAGTCATCTATCTAGCACGCACTAGTTTTTGTGTTGTTTTTTTTCTCTCCTAATTTTAAAAGGCTATAAATGTAAAGGATGTTTGTGTGGGATATCTCCATGTGGGCTCAAATGCAACTATTTACGACATCAGCCAGTGGCAATAAAAGTACACCTGGTGTGATTTTTCAGTTATGGAACACAACAGGTATGGAGGGACGTAAATGGCTGTGTGGCCCGGTTAGCTCAGTTGGTTCGAGCGGTGCTAATAATGCCAGGGTTGTGCGTTTGATTCCCCTTATGGACCAGTGGCATAACTTTGTAGGGCCTAAAGGTTAAGGAGGTGGAATAGGTGCCAGCAGGTACCCTCGATAAGGCTGAAGTGCCCTTCAGCAAGGCACCTGACCCCACAGATGCTCCCCAGGTGCTGTGACCATAGAAGCCCACTGTTCCGGTGTGTGTGTGTGTAGTAAGGGCTGGCTCAGGTGCAGAGAAGTCATTTCCTCTTGTGGGCTCGTTATCATAAAGTGTAAAAGTGACTGCAAGAGGCCGACACCCACGTGAGTGTCTAACCAACCTTTCCTCCATCGGCATGGTACTCCTTCTCGTCTGCATTGAGGAGCTTGGCCAGACCAAAGTCCG
>CAAKHG010047042.1:0-14296 GCA_901007715.1 Dactylopterus volitans
CTCCACCGAGGGAGGGTGGGTGGGTGGGGGGGGGTCGCGAGGTTATAACCCGCCCGCCTCCGCTGCTAAGAGCGGCCACGTTTGCGAGGAGGTTTTTCTATTCTCGGCTCGTATCGCCTGAGCTAATCCCGAAGCATCAGTGCCAGCGAGGACCAGTGGATGAATGCGTGCGCGCGCCTCTTTTGGTGGGCGGTGACGGCGGCTTTTTGTCATTCCGATATTCATCGGCCGCCAGCAGAGACGGGGGGAGAGAGAGAGAGAGAGAGACAGGTCGAGCCGGTCGATGTATGTGTGAATTTGTGTGTGGACGTCAAGCGGGTGACAGCGCGATTTTACACACCGCGCTGTTGTTAAAAGGCCCTTTTTTGTGAAATATCTCACACACACGCGCACACACACACACACACACGTGACTGCATTTACATGGCGCCCTCTCTACCTTAAAGGACATCTGCATCGCATGAACATGTCACATGGACACAGTCTCCTGCTATCGCCTCAAATATCAACAGGTTTTTTTTCTTCTTTTTTTTGGTGTGGTTTTGGTCCCCGCACCCGCCCCCCCCCCACCATATCAGCTGATTGGAACCGACCTGGACACAATAACAGTCACACCTCTCCGGCACAAAAGCAAACACTGGATCTTATCATGTCGAGTGGGGCGTTATTGTTGTTATTACTGCCACCGCTCCCGGCTCCGAGAGCTGGAGGCGAACCGCGAGGCTCATGGGAAATTTTGCCAGCTCATGCGCACGTGGGCGGGAAAAGGAGGTGGGGGCGGGGGTGGGGCGTTACCGGGTGGTTCCGGTTGCGCCGGCCCGCTTACGGGTGGCGGACATTTGCATGCGGGGTTGCGATTCATTTTTTTCCCCATTTTTCCGTAGTTCAAGCTCATCTAATTCAAGTGCCCTTCCCTCTTAACACGGCTCTCGACTAACAGCTACTCGGCGCTGAACTCCCATTAATATTTGAGCACGCAGTCACACACACACACACACGAGGACTTGTCACATGCATGTCAATAGACCCCACACACACACACATACACGCGCAGTCATTCCATGCCCTTCCCGGCGTTCCCTTCCTTCCCTCCCTCGGTCCTCACCTTGCTCTCGCCACTATTAAAACAGTGAATAACCGATAAGCGGGCGCTTTAGTTTTTAAAACACTGCTGATAAGCGGCCGGAGCAGCCGTTTCGGATACAGGCCTTATCTGGCCCCCTTTATGCTTACCGCTTATCAACGATTCCTTTCCAGGCGTTTCCGAGGATTAGGGGCCAGATTTGCTTTCGGATTATGTCTCTTCCGGAATTCCGCCCGCGCGCGCTATCATGTCAGGGACGGCGCGATAGCACCGAGCGGCCCGGCAACATCTATTTCTGGGGGCTGACAAAGTCGGACCCGATCTCCCGTGTGCATTAATACCCCTCGTTGGAAGCGATAGCGGCTCGCTCCTCGGCCGGCCCGGCGTCTGCGTTTAAAGCGGGAAGCTCTTCTTCCCGTCCTGTTTCAGCGCTCCGCTCGAAAACAAAACCCGCGTGCCGCATTCATGTTAATTAATTCCTCTGCCTGAAAGGAAAGGAGCAACTTCGGAGCTGAAGGGTTTCACGCGGCCGAGGACCGGCGACTGCCTCGCAAAAAAAAAGACGGCGCCGACGTCTCGCTGCGGGAAACCGATCCGAGTCTCGGCAGCAGAAGGCTGGCTGAAGTCCGTTTCACGTCTTCGCTCGGCGGCGGTTCAAAACCCCCCTACGTTCCCTGAACATGGCAGCTGACCAAACCCCAGAATGATGGTCGGTTTCTGTGGTCAGCAAATTGACTCGGGACATTCGGCGTCTTCTAAATGCCTTGAATGTCAAATTAAATCTGAGGAAATTAGACCTGAGGTGGACGAATCCGGATCAATAATCAATAACCACTTAGAACATGTATATGTGGTATAAAATCTTCTAAAAAATATATATATATATATAGCAGACGCGTCTTAATGACACGCTTCACACCAGCAAACTGCGACATGCCGCCAGTGCATCTAACCCAGATTAGCAGGAGAATCAAAAGAGAAATTAAACAGCCATTCCGGAGACAGAAATGAGGGTTCTCTGACCGAAAAGTCTGTTTCCGAAGGCCAGTCCCATAAACTGTGAATTAGTTTGACGTGCATTCGCTGCATCGGGACGATGGAAGTGATGAACCTGATTTTTTTTCTCCATTTAATTTTATTGTAGATGACATGTTTTGGGGTTTTTTTGTTACTTGTTTTTATGTGGATCCCCAGGAAGATTAGCTATTGCTGAGGTAATGACTACTGGAGATTCTAAATAAACTAATAAACTAGTTTGGGGGAAATATTGCTCGGGATATTTCTGCAGAGGACTTGACTGTTTCTGCATGTGTTGCTCCTCTATGCCCAGCCTCCCTCCTCCTCACCCACTGTTCTAGTTAACAATTCTTCCTCCTCTGCAATTGAGCGCTGATGTATTCTTGAACCTTTACGTTCGGTGTAACTGCCTCCCCATGGAGGAGCTTCTGTCCTCACTGGCGTCTGTTTGTTCATTGGCGGGTTTATGCCAAAACTAGCCAGATTTTTTTTTACCAAAGCGGAGCGCGGGCCAGTGGAGCCGCCATGAAAAATATGGTGCTGGTCCACTGATGAAAAACATAATTTGCTCTGCATATCAGCAAACAACGGGCAGATTATTCTCCGTGAAATTTGATGGGCGGGAGGGAGGACCTCGGTGGAGGTTCACACGCATCGCTCGGAGCTGGGCCGCCTGCGCTAATGAGGACCGACCTCCGTCAATATCCAGTTTAGCGCGGCGACGGCGAGTCGGTGAACTCATCACCGCGCGTCACAGTTCCACCGCGGAACAAAGAGGGGATGATTTACAGTGTTGAAAGCAAAAAAAACACTCGAAAGAGAACAAAGAGATGGATTATTGGCTCCGGGAACACTGATCCGCTGATGGAAATAGCGATCCCACGGGTCACTCAGCCTTTACAGGTGATCAATACGAGGGTCAGTTCAGTTCAGAACCAGGGGAACCGTCAATCACGACGCCGGAACGGACTGTCCTCGACAGGTCGCTATTAGGGCTAATTTATGCTCAACGCGCGTCCGGACGTCGCGTTCCACCCCCGTCCTCTGCGTACATCGCACACCCAAACGCAAAAAACCAAGTGGCACCACCGGAAGTGGTGGTGGGTGGGTAGGTGGGAGGGGGGGGGCAGTGTCACGCGACCGGCGATAGAACTGGCAGAACTTTACGGAGAGAGAGGCTGCGCCAACGTGTGCGGAATGATCGGAGTTATACCTCGCCGGTGCCGAGGGAAGGAGAGCTCCTCAAGAACAGTCAGGAGGGACTCGGGACGTGAATTTGACACGTTTAAGTACGTGACGGCGGCATAAACGGGCCTTTAACCTCGACCAATGAAAGCAGCAGACGCAGAAAACACACCGTTGTTATCCGAGCGCACGAGCAGCCAGACTGACTAAAACGCAGCCCGGACGTGTTTTTTTATTTTTTTATTTTCCGGTTCAGACTGAAACCTGAAACCAGAGTAACCCCCCCCTCCAGCTCCCCACACACTTGACGCCGAAGACGCATTTCGGTTGACTCCTCACCGCCGGGCATCACTTCAATAAGAGCGCGGGCGCCGAGATCCTCGACGGGATGGGGGAAGGAAGCGCGTTAGAAATCTGGCAGACATTTACTGCGGCACAGCGGAGGGACGGCGGGTCTGCGCCCATCTCGTTTGTGGCGTCTGCGGCCCCCCCCACCAGCCTGCAGCACAACAGACGCTCCCAGACCCCGAACACCAGACTCCCACCCTCCTCCGCCTTCGCCCCTATAGTTTTTGCCTTTCATCAAATATTTATTTGCACTAGACTGCGCCGACGGTCTGCCGACGACAGAGCAATTTGTGCGACGGCGTCTCTTCTCTTTCCTCGTTTTGCGTTTGATATTTTTGATGTGCGCTAGTGTTTGCTGGGTCTGTTTTTTCGTATTTATTATTTGAACTTCAGCAGAAGCTTCACTTTCTGAGGTGCATCTTGCCAGTACCCGGTTGGACCCCCCTTTTTCGCCTTCAAAGCTGTCCTAATTCCTGGTGTCGTAGATTCGACAAATTGCTGGAAACCTTCCTCAGAAGGTTCTGGTCCACATTGCATCAACAGCTGCTGCAGGTTTCTCCATGATGGGAATCTTCCACACCAATCTGGTGACTGTGGAGGTTACCCGAGTCCAGCGAACTCGCCGCTGTGCTCAAGAAACCAGTTTGAGACGACTTGAGCTTCATGAGGTGGAGCGTTATCCTGCTGGAGGTAGCCAATCAGGAGATCCGGCAACACTCAGGCTACTTTAAAGCCACTTCCACCACCTTTCCTCTCCATTCCTGATGCTCCGTTTGAACTTCAGCAGATCCTCTTGACCACGTCTACATCCCCGAATGCTCTGAGTTGCTGCCATGCCATTGGCAGTTAAATGTTTCCATCCATCCAGGATCTTCATCATGTCAAAAAGTTTTGAAAGTATGCAACTTATATATGCAGTCATTGATAAGCCAAAACACACCTGTTAATTGCAGGGGCAGGAAGAGAACTGGAATTACTTTAAATAACTTCAAACAAAATCAATCAAATCAAGAAGAAGGCGGGGAACCACTTGACCTCGGTAGAAATGAAGTCCCAAACACCATTTTAACAAGTCAAGCTGCAGCATCCGGTTGCCTATTAAATTTTTCTACACCCTCAAAATAGCACTGCGACTTTGTTCGCCGACATCAAACACACACTCACACACACACACACACACTTCCCACACGGCGCGACTCGTGCGTCTGCTCCCGCATCAGCCAAAGAGCGGGAAAGATCAGGGAGTTAATGAGCCTTTGTTCTGACTGGCTTCCGCACAACAGTTTTCATTTACTCCACAGAAAAAAAAGTCATTAATCAGCAGCCCCGGCCGCGACGAGTCCGCCGGCAAGACCTCTGCGCTCTTGTAACGGGCTTACGTGAGCGACGCCGAGGACGCCGAAGCTTCAGGCGCTCGCGCTCCCTCCGCACCCGCTCGAGAAGGTTTCGGGGGGATTAATTACGGGCCTCCGCAGGCAGACGACAGCCGTCGCTTCTAATCAGGGCCGACGCGCGGAGACGGGCGGGCGCTGTCGCCGCGCGCTGCCGCCGATACTTTTCCGCTTTGAGAGCACCCGACGCAATCGGAGTGGCGGGTCTGCCGGAGCTTGAGAAAGCGAGATCTTTCGCATGGGTCGGCGGGTGCCAAAAAAAAAAAAAAGAAAAAAAAAAAAGCTGGGGACAAAGACGCACCCACACCTCTCCGGGTTTAGCCTCCACGGCTCAATAAAAAAAGGATCTCGGTGTCTTTTGAGAGCCACCGGATCTCCTCAGAACCGCCCTCTCGCACAGCTGAACCGCACGCGTACACACACACACACACACACCGATCGATGCATCTCCAGAGAGGTTTGAGCCGGTGTGTGTTCCGCGCGGGCTGAGGAGGCGTGTTTGCAGCGGTGCGACAGTGAATGAAGGACGACAGGGGGTTAAAAGGTTTGCTATGAACGGCGCAAACACTCTCACTCAAATACTGGACCAGGAGCACCGTGGTTGGGGGGCGAGGGGGGTCGCCGATCCACACAGAGCTCAGCGCTATTTTGATGAGTTATGCTTCCAGCTTCTAAAAAAAAAAAAAAAAGTGACGATTTGCTGCTTTTCTTTTGTGTGTTGATGTCGAGTGTCTGATCATCTTCTGTTGCTCTTTCTGCCGTTTCCTCCTTTATCTTAATCTCTCCCCCCCCCCCATTTAAACTGAAGGTCAAAGGTCAGAGGGTGTCACTTACTGCACAGATTGTGAAGCCCGGGAACTGATTTGACGCGACTTGGATGGTGGCGTGATGGCAGGGGTGGCGGGGTATTTTAGGTATAGAAAAAAACGCACACAGCTAGAAGGTGTATGTTTAACTATAATAACGCAGTGATGAGTCATCAAAATAGTTTGTTTCCATGGGTACAACACCGTTATACACAATAAAATGCGGCGGGTTATTATAACTAAATTCATTGAAGCCGTTTTCATCTGAGTGCACCGACCAGGCTTTGTCGGAGGAGGGCGGGCAGGGGGCGGGGCATCCGTACGAGTGACGATGATTGGCTAAGGTAGAACAACATTTCATGGTAAGCCAACCAGAGGCAGAGTTGGGCGGGTGTTGTTTCAGACTCTAAGTACAGATATTACTTTTCCTCACTGAGATAAAAGGCAAGAATTTTAACGTGAAATTACGATTACGACGGGAACAAAGTGTTTCTCCACCTCGGTTTGTCTCACGTTGTCCCACAGCAACGTTAAAGTAGTCTAGGTTATTATACAATGTTTTATTAATAATCTATTCTATTAAGTGTTGATTTTAATAATTAAACACATTTAATATTCAGCTTTATTATAAAAAATTTAACACACAGTTGAATGTGAAGTGTGGTTGTGGTCCAAATTCTTGACCTATTTTAATATTTAAAAATGTAACGCAATTGTTACTTTCCCCAGTAACTAGTCGAATTTATCATGCTGTCGCTAAGTTACGAACTAAGTTACTCTCTCGGAGAAGTATCTTGTAACTACAGGTGATTACTTTTTTAAGGAACGTGCCCGACACTGCTACGAAAATTACGTCATTTCCTCCGACAACATCACTTTCTAGACGCAGAAGCGACTCGTCCCGGCGGAGAGCGAAGCGGAAGCCATCGGAGAGGGTCTACCTGTGGCTCTTTTGAGGACGCCGCCAGCAGCCGGAGCGGCGCGAGGAATGAAAGAGCGCCGGGGGGGTGGGGGAGTGGGAGGAGAGAAAGATGAATGGCCGAGTCTCTCCAATTAGCGGTGTGTGGGGAAGCGGGGACGCACGCAGAATCCTCGATGGCCTCCCCGCACTCTATAAACCAGGCGAGGGGCCAGGAGTCTGCTCAAGTCTCTTAAGACAAACAGGTCGATGCCGCGCGGATCTTTGTTCCCTGTGGCAGAAAAAAAAAAAAAATCATGGGAGAAGTCGCCAGCCTGTTGAAAAGCATGAGATTTATTAGCGTTGGAGGGGCCTGTGGTTAGCGCGCGGATACACGCGTGACCATTAACCAAGCGATTCGCAGCGGCGCTGATTTGAAGAACTCCCTGAGAAGCGATATGGAGGTCGGGGTCCTGCTCCGAGTCTTAAATTAAATAAATTGTTTCCGAATGTTTGGCGTTCCAGGAGCCGCTCGTGTAATCAGGAAGGGCGCAAAGATCCTGAATAAGCGAGCGTCTCGATCCGGAAGGTCAAGTCGCATAGCTTTGTTGCCGTTCCTGGTTTTTGAAAAGCTCCCGGCATCTCAGTCCAGGCGGGAACATCTCCGCCACCACAGAATGGACCATGAAATCGGGTTCACACGAAAAGGACGACCTCCGGATGACGAGGCCTGGCGGTATCAGTCATCGAGCACCTCCATGAGATTAGGTTCCACAAGATTACCCGCTTAGTCCGAGCACCTTCTCCAATGCAACCTGACAGTTTCTTCTTCTTCTTCTGAGGTCACTCGCAAACACCAATCACAGCCGGCGTGCCAAAACCCTGCGAAACGGATTATAGAGCAGAAATAATGCAGCATGGTGTCTGTTTGTTTGTCCACAGTTGACATAAACGCTCAAACAAATCCAACACAAGTCTTCAAACATTTCATTTTGCAAATCAGGGAAGTGAGGAAAAGCATATTTGGCTGATTACTGCATTTTATTGAAGGCTTTGGAAAACGGAACAAGGACTTTTTTTTTTCTTCCCCCGCCCCCTTTACGGCAAAAACATAAACTTGTAACCCCTAAATCATCCGTCTGCTGCTTCGTTGTGTTCAAAACTTCAGAATGTGAACGGAACACAAGTACAGAAATCCACCGCTGTTCCAGCCGTTTAAGAAATGAAGACAAAGAGTAAGAAAGGTGTGTTGAGTTTCGAGGGAAGGTAAGGCTGAAAGCATAAGGCCAGAACTCTGACTTCTACTCGACTCCTATCACAGTGTCAGGATCGTCTCCGTCCTCGGAGGATGGACCAACCTACTGAGAGCAAAGAAAATTATATTAATCCACAAGTTCCAGAGGAATCGGTTATGTCGATACTATTTTTTTTTAGATAGAACAGACTTTAAACTCTCCAAATTACAGGGAATCTGCTGTTTTTTTTGTTTTTTTTTGAACAATAATTTCAGCATTAAGAGTCTACATGAAATGTGTCCATGCGCAACTAAGATCTTAAGCGCCAATTCGCTCGTTTTTCATTTATAACACAGATTCACCGAGAGCCCTGAGCTCGTCGCCTGGTTGGCTCCTCAGTCAGAATCGATCGCATTGCTAATCACTACAGAGTCAAAACGGGAAGAGAAAACGGTGAGCGCAAAAAAAAAAAAAAAGAAAAAAAATTCCTGACGGTTGTTTGACCGACGACGAACTCATAAAAAGGCATTTGTGCACCCCCGCGTTGTGTGTGTGTGTGTGTGTGGCGCTGTCTCGTGCTAGTTAGCACTGGCGAATTAACGACTAGCCGCCATGGGGGTTTCTTGACGCAGCGTCGGCCTGACGTGCGACAGTCCCGCTTGCGTGGTGTTAAAAGTACAGCCGTCGTGAGAGAATGTACCACTGATGAAAAGAAGAAGAAGAAGAAGAAAAAAAACAACAACAACGTGTCAAACAGTTTTTGGTTATTAAAGTGCTCCGGCACACCGTCGATTAGCAGCAGCATGTATATACATGTAAATGTGGTTCAGCACTCCTGTCGGATCATTCGTTTAAAAACCATCCACTTAACAATTGAGAAAATTTTCCCAACTCAAACAAAGAAACGAAAAAAAAAATATTCTTTAGTTCTTTCAGTAGTTACTTCAACTCGACCTCTAGTTATGACAAAAAAATTAGCTCTTTAAAACTGGAAGAGAAAATTAACACAACGTAAAAACTAAAAAGTAAAATGTTGTCATGCAGAACATCATCCGTACTTTACATACATACAAAATTACATTTCTTTTTTTTTCTTTTCCTCTTTTAAGAATAGATTTTGTAAACACTGCTTTTAGGTCCTTCAGACTCCTTTTATCCACTTTTATGCTACAATCTGGAGGGTTTTTTTTCCCGTAGAAAATGTGTCCCGGGGCCCCCCGCTGTGGCACCTGTGGGCGGGTTTTTGCTGTGTTCTCCTCGACCCCCTCCGGTAATCGACCCATCCCATCAAATAGAAGAAACTACGAGACGTTAAAGTGGAAGCTCTAGTGAAGGTGGTGACCTCTCAGTGAAAAATGCAAAGGTGCTTTCACATTTTTAAGCACTGACACAGACCCAAATATTACTCAAAAAAGATAAAAGGATGCGGAGGAATGCAGGTAGTTGACGAGGCCCAGTTCTGAAAACGGTGTAAGGCAGAGCATGAGTGGAGGTCGGGGAGGTCCCGGAGGTCCGGGGTCGGGAGTCGACGCGTCGGGGGGGGAGGTTGTTAGCCGTTTTCAGTACATTTTCAGAACCGGGGGAGGGGAAGAGGTGGGCTGAGATGGGGCAAAGATGTTTTGCGTCGGGTGGTGAAGGGTGGCGGAGGTGTCGGCTCAGAGGCCCTGGAGGAACTCCTGGAGCTGCCGGACCAGCTCTGTGTCCACCGTCTCCATCAGCACCCCGAAGCCCTGGTCCCCCAGCAAGGCCTGCTGGGCTTTCAGCTTCTCGTAGACAAACTGTTGGAGGGAAACGCTGTGCACCGGGTCCTCGAGGGCCAGCTGGGGCGGGAAAAACAAAGCAGGGTGGGAGAGAAGGAGACGACGGTGAGATTTCCGGCTCAGTCTGTCTGTTTTGGACCCATCTAACATAACACTTGAGCAGTAAGTAAATAGGGGCTCAATTCTTTCATATCTGTCTGAATTTGGGGATTTGCTTTGTGTGTCCTTTTTTATTTATTTCAGGGCAAACGACTCTTTCAATAATACAAGAAAAAAAAAAAAGTCCGCCCGCATTCGAACAAAATAAGTACATCTAAAACAACAACAGCTGCTGTGCTGCCACGGGAGCGCATACACCAATCAGCCATAACATTACGACCACTTGCCTCATATTTGTACGTCCGTCTTTTGCTGCCAAAACAGCCCTGACCTGTCGATGCCTGGATTCCACTGCTGCGGGTCTCACGGGACCCTAAAAATCCCGCGAGATGGACTGGACTTGTTTGTAAAGCGCATCCCATCGAGATCTGGGGAACCTGGAGGCCGAGTGGACACCTTGAACTGGTTGTTGTGTTCCTCAAACATCCCTGAACTGCTGTAGCTGTGTGGCAGGGAGCATTATCCTGCTGAAGAGGAGGCCATCAGGGAATACCGTTTCCATGGAAGGGGGGACATGGTCTGCAACAATGCTTAGGTAGCTGCTACGTGTCAAAGGAACATCCACATGGACGGCAGGACCCAAGGTTCCCCAGCAGAACATTGCCCAAAGCATCACGCCTTCTCCCCAGTGCATCCTGGCGCCATGTGTTCACCGCCTTTCCTTCCTATGACCACTTTTGATAGGTCCTGACCACTGCGGACCAGGAGCTGCAGTTCTGGAGATGTTCTGACCCGGCCGTCTAGACGTCACAATGTGGTCCTTGTCAAAACACCACTGCTTCTAACACATCAACTTTGAGGACAAAATGTTCCCTTTCTGTCTCACGTATCCCACCCACTGACAGGTGCCATGGCAACCGGATAATAACGAGTGCTATTCACTCCACCTGTCAGAGGTCAGAATGTTACGACCCATCGGTGCACTTCCATAACTACTTGTCCATCTCGTCTTTCCTTACCGCTTTACAGTCCAGAGAGGAACCACATACGGCATTTCTATAGCAACGTGTGACACAGGAGACGCTCTAACATTCAGTAGATTAAAAAAAAAAAAAGTGATTTATTAGACAGCGGCAAAAACCGGAAGCCTCAGAAATTCTTCTTCTTCTATCAGTCCCTGCAGGGGGTGGTGATATAAATGAGTTAAAAAAAAAAAGGAAAAGGAAAGCTACTGGGACACATTACAATTCCCAACTCTGACAAATACATCCCATGCAAAACTTGAGCAAGGGAAAATGACTGCGCGCACGCCGTCGCCGCCATTTATCTCCCACTGATGACAGCACCGGAAATATAATCCCTGACAGAAGAGTAAAAAGCGGCGCAGGAAAGTTAAGAGGGATCACGAGAGCCGACGCCTTCCTTCTTCTGCGGAGTGAAGCCATTGCGGGGGAAAACGCAGCGGCACAGAAAAGTATGAAAGCGGCACGAATCAGACGCCCAAAAGCAGCGGATCTACTTTCGAAACTGGGCTGATGTTTGAAGAAATGGCTTTTCTATCATACTCGATAATTCCGACCGTCACCGTGTGATGTTCCCTGGCCTTCCCCCAGCAACCTTTTCTGAAAAGCAGGCCAGTCCGCCGAACCACTGAAAACTCTAACGCAAACAAACATGACATTTTGGCCGAGCTGCGATGTTACTCGTGCGGCCCCAGAAGAACCCGGCAAAGGGAGGGAAATAAATAAATAAACTTTTGGGTCCTCTGGGAGAAGGGATATTGTAATTATCTCCGGACAAATCACTGGAGAGATGCTTGGGCTGCTCATTAGTTCATTGTCATTACAGCGTAATCAAAGTAGTGAAGAGTGGCTTAATGGAAAAGCTGTCACCTAACCTGCATAATTACCTTCAGCACAAGAACTGGAAGCGTGAGAGTGTGTGTGTGTGTGTGTGTGTGTGTGTGGGCGCGCAGGAGCAAATATCAGGGCCCTCGTCAGGCTGTCACCCCCTAAAAACCGAGGCAAGTGTGAGGCTAGCTTCCCTGCGGCGGCTGTCCTTAGCTAAGCTATGAGGAGAACGTGGACGGCGGAACAATGGTGCATGTAGCATTTTCTGATTAAAAGGAGCAGGCCCAGGTGCGCTTTGCCGGCATTTAATCGTTCGTCCAAGCTCTGCCGCTTCCTCTCGGTAAAAAAAACCCGATGGAAAGTCAGTGATTTCCTGTTAAGTGTTGCTGGAGGAGCTCAGTTTGTGGCTGTAATCAATGTCTTTAAAAAAAAAAAAAAAAAATGTGATGGCGTGCACATAAGGACGGGCCTCCAGATGATCATCACCCGAGCCTGCGGCGGAGCTTCACGGTGACGTTTGTTTTTGTTAATCTTTGCGCTTAACTGCCTGACACCGCTCTCGCGGCGTCGACCGCGGCGGGCAGCCGTTTCACGGGGGAAACAGCTTCGGAAGGCCCGCCCACCGCTGAGCGCTAACGGCTTTTCCTGGTGGTGTGTTTAGCAGTTAAAGAACTGGGGGAGACGGAACACCGGCGACGCTGAGCGCAGGGCTAAGTAAGAAGTAGAGGGTGTGTAATGAGATGGCAACAGACGAGAGCAGGAAAAAATCTGGGAACAAAGACAAGGGAGTGTTGGGCTTGACACAAACACTGGATGAAAGGACAAACCGAGTGTTTGCCTGATCCAACGAACGCGGGTGCCTTCGATGCATCTGCGCAAGGTTGCTTGCACGGGATGAAGACGCAACAGATGAAAACAGACAGGATGTTGAGATGAGCAGACGGGGCGGAACGCTCTCAGCGGCGCCGGGATGGAGAGCGACGCGCTGAGGACACCTGCTGTGCCGACACCGACCGGACCGCAGCCGCGCCAAAGCAATCAGGCGAGTGGAAGCCACCAAGTGAGGACAATAAGGACAAGAGGCAGAGACGAGGAAGGGGAAGGGGGCAGGACAAAGGAGGGCAGCGGGAGCTGGTGCGACGCC
Organism: Dactylopterus volitans; assembly: GCA_901007715.1. Taxonomy (NCBI): domain Eukaryota; kingdom Metazoa; phylum Chordata; class Actinopteri; order Syngnathiformes; family Dactylopteridae; genus Dactylopterus; species Dactylopterus volitans. Next base: position 12,818 of record CAAKHG010047042.1, read on the forward strand.
GCCACGGCCCGAACGGACGGAAGCACGGTCCGTAAAAACCCCTCATCTCGGATGCATTCCCTCAGCCGACCAGCAGTCCTCCTTCTCAAAGTAGCAAAGCGAACTATCCCAAGTCGTTCCTGGAATAAAACGTCGCTGCAAACAGACCAGGGACTGGAAACGTTTCTGCTCGAGCCCTCACGGCCGAGCGCGGGCAAACTGCTGAGGCCGCGTTCCTGCCGCCAGCCGCAACCTCGCTGGTTAACTCGCGGAACTACCTCGAGTGGGTCTATTAGCAGGTTTTTATTACTATTTTATTTTTAACCTTACGACATATCAAATGTCTTCCGCGGCTGCCGTTCCCCTCGCAGTCATTGTTTCCATAACACGGGCTGCCCTGCTCAGGGGAAGATTAGGGACATTAAAGGAAATCAAGTCATGCTGGCAATTCCTAACTGGAGTTAATGATGCAACAAGATGTATTTTCTCATGTCCTGTGGTGCCTCATGTCTCTCTTTCTCTCTCTCTCACTCACACACACACACAATGCACAAACAGAAACAATGCATCGGGTGTGATATAGCGAAAGTGCTCAGGTGTGAAGTGAGCGATGCGGCGCGCGAGGGGCCGGGCGCAGCGCGCGGCTCGGCGGGTTGCGCGGCAGGCAGTTATTAATTTCATCATCAGCTACTTCATGATGCATCATCCGCAGACCTCGCCAGCCAGACGCCCGCCGTCGCAACGCTGACAAGCTCTTACAAACAGCTCGAGGTCAAATTTGACTAACAGCGCCGTGTTCCCCGCGACTGGGGATGCTCGACATGCGGTTCAAGCCGCCGCACTTATGTAAGACACAATAAATCTGCGCTGCTTGAAAATAGAAAAGGCAGTTCCTCTCCATATCAGTTATTTTGTCCAGAATTTCACGGCCACGTTCCTGTGCTGCGGCTGCGCCTCACTGCAGCATTTACAACAAATTAGCCCCTTTTGCCACAGAGATAAATTGACAGCAAAAACAAAACTGGGAACCGGGATCGATATTTTCAATTAAAAATTAAACAACTCGCTGTGTATAATGAGGTAGATGCTGCTCGCAGTGACGAACCAACGTAGAATTGGAAATGCAGCTCCCCTTTTCCAAATAACGTTTCTCATGACAGCTTCATAAATCAAAACAGTATCAAAATGAAAAACTAAAAGGGCACACTGCGAGCAAATATCTGTACCCACACCCCCCTACCTACCTAAACACCTCCCTCCCTGCATACCCACCTAACCACCTACATACTTATCCACAGACCTACCTACCCACAGACCTACCTACCTCCTGAAACACATCCCTACCTCCAAACCTACCTTCCTGCTAGGGGTGTAACGGTTTTGAACCGGACCGCTAAACGGCGGCTCAGAGGAGTTCGGTTTAGTGACTCGTTTTCTCGTCTTGAACGGCGGTTTGGTCGCGCATGTCCAAATTACGAGGAGCACTCGAACGCAGCATAA
>CAAKHG010047043.1:0-10639 GCA_901007715.1 Dactylopterus volitans
TCGGTCCGTATCATTGTTAAAAAAAAAAAAAAAAAAAATGGCCGCGCGACTGATTTCACTAACTCGTCATTTCACTCGCCGCACATTAATCGTGATCTTTTTGCGGCTGACCGTGCCGCCCCTCCCCTCCCCACCGGGCCCATTTTTTCCCCCCCGACCGTCGTTAAAACCAGACGAGTCGTCGAAGCGAGCGGCGGCGGATCATCTGTTCGATAACTTATTAGTCTTATTAAACGTGGCGGCGTCAAATCGCACTTCAGTGGCCCGGCGCCGGTTTGAGTTTGCATGATTGGGGTGAATTTTTTCTCATTTGGAATGTAGCGACACTCAAAGGCACTTCAGCGGTTGGTGGGTTGTTGGTTTCACGACAGGGACTCTGTGTGTGTGTGTGCGTGTGCGTGTGTGTGTGGGAGAGAAGCTTTTGCATAACTTGAAATATTCAATCTTTTACTCTCATGCAGTTTAGTATTGTTGGTTCTCTTTTTTTTTAAGTTTAATACATCTGCTTGGTTTTAATAAATGTTTATGACATTTAACTTATTTGTGGATTTATGACCTGTTAAACTTGATATGAAAGCACTGACCTCGGCACACTAATCCCGCCAATACACCTTTGTGTCTGCAGTCAGAGTCATCATACTGGTGTGATTAAAGCTGCCAGGTGCAACTGAGGTTTATTAACCTGAAAAAAAAAAAAATCAAATCAGAATATGGAACTAACAGAACTAACAGCCTGGAATCATCAAGACAAAGTGTGAACAAGGCTGACTGAATCAAACAAACAAACAAACAAACCCGCCGCACAAAAGTGGGATTCAGACATCCAGGATCAACGACTGATCCGGGTTCAACCAATCCAAAACAAGAGCGTCCGGGCTTAATTGGTCGCGCAGACGCGGCTTCACCAAGCCAGGTGACACCAATCCTGGATCAGGGGGCGCGCGTGCGGCTTCCTCAACGACGGGAGAAAGTATGGCGGAGCGCCTGAATGCGTAAGTAGTGCACACACACACACACACACACACACTCCCCGCTCGGCTGACACCATCACAATTACAATCCAGATAGTTAATTAACATCCCCGGAAAACGTAGTTGTACTCTGATTATGAATCCGTCGAAATTGTAAACGAAAATTGACTGCAGATGTGAGTGAAATGGCGTAAATGTAACTCCATCAGACTGTATAACCAGACTGACAAATGGATGAGCTCGCTGACTTAATTGAATTTCCCTTTGGGATAAATAAGGTTTATCTTATCTCGTGTTTGCTCCTCATGCTCCCTGCTCCTGTTGCTGTTTCATTTCGCCTCCGCGTATGCAAGCGCGTGTGTGCGTGCGTGTGTGTGTAGACTGCAACGTCACAGGAGTTTTAAAGGATCGCAGGTAGGAGAAACTACAAATTACAGGGCAGCTGTTCACAGTCAGGATGCCGATTGCTTTGTGTGGTGTCACCGGCGCGTCGGCCCGCTCGCACGTCGAGATTAAATCCCCCCTCGGGTGCCCATTTTGTGAATGGGAGATCCTTCCAGAGCCTTAATGTTCAGGTGAACGTGACTTTTTGATATTGTCAGTTAATGAACACATTGCCTCTGATGTGGACTGATTGGCTGATTGGTCTTGTGGTTTCAGATGCTCTGCTGTGGGCCGTGAGCTGAACACGGACTTACGGACTCACGTTGTGATTTCCAGATGAAACGGGCCAGACGCACTCGCCACAAGTGGAGGAGACCCTCTCAGGGGGAGGCCACGACTCAGGGCAGAAGCCCGAACTCTTTTTTTAGTTTTGTAATTCTCGGGGCGCCTCGTTTTTTGCACCTATTGGTTTCCATTTTATTTTTCTTAAAAAAAAAATTCTGGCCTAATACCTGTCTGCTCGTTTACATGGCATCGAAATTAAAGTGCAGCTTAACTGCTGTGTAAGTTGTGGGTGACTGTGGTGGTTTCTTTTACGTCATCGGCCTGATTTGAAGAAATTCTCCGGAACTTTGGCGTGCGGTGGGAAGGCAAACCACACAGATTACCAGGAATTCTTATTTACTTGGGTAAATAACGGGTAAATAACAATTTACCCGTTATTTGCCACCCCCTTTCCCACCAACATTCCCAGGAAAGGAGCTGTTGTGTAGACAGATTCAATAAAAATTCAATGTAAATCTCCTCACAAAGGGGGAATGCATTGCAGGGCTGTTGCATCATATTCTCTGGTGGCCAGTGGTCATAATGTTATGCCTGATTGGCGATAACTTTTTTCCTCGTCATCGAGATAATCTGGGCGATTGTGCTCAAGCAGGACCTGCTAGTCAGCAAACTCTCCCTCGCTAGCGGCTGGCTACGCGCGAATGCTAGCACAGCGACGTTCAGGCGGGCCATCTTGTTGCGCTCGATTTCCCCCGCTTGCTCCCGCGCGGGCCATTACGGCCTTTAATGAGAATCACCTCATTCTTTTTCACTAACTGAGGTAAAACTATTAATTAGCATATTCATGCAGAGGAATAAAAGAAGACCAAGGGCGCGGGGGGGAAAAAAAAAACAAAAAACAACAAAGCAATTCGAGACAAAAATTGAAACAGTATAATGGAAAGTAAACAGCTACAGCCGCACGCCTCGTTTCAATAAAAATTAATTTTTTTTGTCTTATGCATTATTGATTTCTTGTGCAGCGACGGAAGGATACTTTAAGGCGAGAAATGGCCGTCTCCGCCGCACCGCGTGATGATGCCTCGGTGCCGGAGTTGCGACTCTTTTGCCGGAGTTCCAGCTCTTTCGCAGACGACGCCGTTGCCCTGCGAAACCGGTCCCCCCTCCGCCGCGGCGCCAAAAAACCCGTCGGCTTCTTCCCCTCAGCGATGATTATTCCATCGGTCTTCGTCAGAAGAACCGAAATCTCCACAACAGCAGCCTTGATGAGCTCTTGCGGACGCGGAACAGGGGAGCCAACTGCGTACTCGCGCAAGTATCTGCGATCCCGCCAATTAGGCTGATAAGGCAGAACTCTGCTAATAATAATCTCATATCCTTCATCTGGCAACCGGCCAGGCGAGTCTCTCCCCGACCAAAATTGTGTGGTCTGCTAAATTAGTTTGAGCTAACCACAAATTAGCGGCGGCGGGCTGCCGGATATCGCCCACCGCGCTAGCTGCTGAAGACCATGACACCGCGCGCGCCGCTGTTCTCTTGGACGCGTGGCGCGGTCAGGGGGGCCCCCGGGCGAGCGCCGATGTGATTCAAAGCGGCGCGCCGCATTAGAGCGTCTTCCAGTGGCGAGAAGAGGGCAGGTGTCGGGGTTCCATCAGGCGGGCCGCTGATCGTTCACGTCTCCGGGAAAATTAGCAGCGGTTTTGTTCAGGGGATAAAAAGGGAGCCGAAGGGGCCTCGCGAGGAAGCGGCAGAGGTGACGGGGAGCCGCTCCCCAAACAGGAAGAGGGGAATGAGGGCGAGCGAGGTCGAGGGAGAGCGAGCGAATATGGTGATTCAGTCTGTCCTGTGGCGGAGGCAGGGGGAGGGGGGGGGGCGCGGGGAAGCCTGGAGGAGGGAGCGGCGGCGCCGAGACCGATGACTGCAGGACCCGCCGATAGTCAGGGCTCCGTCCGAATTCTCGCCCAATTTTCAAATGATCAGGGGGAAGAAAAAAATATGATAATTTATGCGCATTTCCATTCCATCCATTAAGCAAATGTTGGGGGCAGGAGCAGGAGGGGCCACCAAGTTCCCCTCCGGAGCCACTCAGACTCCTCCACTCGCTTCTCCGGATTTAACAATGACTAAATGGAGCGTTTTTTGCTCCCGCAGCTCTTCGTTCCTGGGCCGAGGTTTTATTGCCGTAACCTGGCAGCAATGTTTATTTCTTTGTATTACTTTGATGAACGCCGCGGCCTCCCCCATTGGCTCACGCGCGCCGCATGTTTCGCTCTGCTGTCTGCGGATTACAGATATTGTGTCCGCGTCTCCTCGGCTGGTCCCCCACCTCCATCTCACGCCCTCAAGAAGGTTGAAAAAAACGGCGAATAATTCCCAGGTACGCGGGATGTGTTTGAGAGCGGTGCCGACATATCCGGATGCTTTTTATAGGCACTGTAATTTGCGATGCTGTTGGACTGTGCCGGTTTACACTGAGAGGCGTCGCTAACGTTTACGAGTGGCATGACCAAAATATTAGGGACACCTCTGAGTATAACAGTGCAACAGCGTCGCAAATTACAGCCCCAATAACAGTCATTCTAGTATGTCAACGCCTCTCGAGATGAGATCCGATCCAAATTCAACATAAAACTCGGCTTTTATTTTTTTAAGTTGGCTGAGTGGATTTTTCTTGATTTCAATTATAAGCTGATAGTTGATGAACAGAGCCGACTGCAGTGCCGTTCAAAAGTTGCACTCAAAATCCACAGAAGAAGAAGAAGAGGCGGCCGTGGTCCCTCCCACCGACGTTTCCTGCCGCCCTGCTCCGTTTCGGTGTGTCGTCGCCGGTGTTCCACCAAAGCGTCCGCCGCTTCGCCGCGTCGGAACACGCGACTGCGGCTGTTTTGCGGCGTTGCGCCATCATTTATGTAGACAAAGTGACTTTGCAGGCAGATGCGGCAGCTTGAGTTGTGAGTGGCGTGTGTGCGTGTGTGTGTGTGTGAAAGAGAGAGAGAGAGATGCACGTTGTCAGAGATATACGAGGTCCGCAGCCACAAGCTACATCAGACACACGAAACATGGGTTCATCATTGGGGGGAACATCAGTCAGCAGACTGTTCAAATATGGCGGATTTGTGGACTCGGTCTGAAGCGCCGTGAAATAATGTTCACGTTTTCCCGTCACTGGAACATATGACGATGTGATGTTGCGAACACTGAAGGTTCTTTCGCTGTGAATAAATACTTCTGTCACATTTCGGTTATGCTATCGTCCGAAATAGCGCGTCACACCAAGGCTAACGCAGTTGCCGCTTGAGAGCGTGAAATGTTACGTCTGTTATTACTGAAATTTTATTTTCTTTTAAAAAGTAGACAGGACGAACCACAGGAGAACCGATGAAGTAGCTTTCAGATCAATAAGCAGTGATTCACAGGAACTAAATCTTACGAATCCTAAGTAATTGGGGCGGATTAACATGTGATTGACGAAACCGCGATCTGTTTTCTTCTGGCCTTGGCGATCATGATGCCGGTTATATTTATGGAGATTATGAAAAGTTAAATACGCGATCAGTTATCGTATCGGCCGCGACAGGCAGACGTTTGTCTGCGCCGGTGTGGGGGGAAAAAAAAAAACCTGTCATGCATGATTAATGACTCCAGCCACCTTTACACCCGAGCTGCTGCTTATATTCCAGCAGGCTGACATGAGCGTTAATGGCTCCGCCTCCATCCTGTGACTGCAAAATCTGGATATTTAGCTTCATTTAGCGTCGTTGAGTCCTCGTGCTGTTTTTTTTGTTGTTTTTTTTTTTTTCCTTTTTATAGTCTGGTGAACCGTCTCCGCGGGTCTCGCGTGCATGGGGCCACGTGCAGCCACACACACACACACACACTCTTACATAAAGCTGACAATAAGTTGCCTCCCTTTCAACGCCAAGCGCGTCGCGCCCGCCCGTCCCTCCGCCGCGTCCCATTGTTCAAAGTCGTCGCCGTCTCCAAACAGGCTGAAAGAAATCAGCCATTGTCTCCACTGGTAACTCTTACTCTGAACCCTTGAATGCTGTTGCTATGGTTTCACGTTACGGTGTGCCGCGAGAAGACCCGAGCTGAGCTACCGTGCGTCACGCCGAACGTACGGCCGCCAGTGAAGTTTTTTTTTTTTTCTCTCTCTCTTTCTTCCTTTCTTTTTTTTCTCCACACTATACCCTTGAAGTAAAGATGATTGTGTGGGCTGCATACAAACTTCTTTTTTTTTCTGTCTTCAATGAATAACTTTTTTTTTTTTTTCCAGATGGACACCTGAAAAAAAAAAAAAAAAAAAACGTGCATTAAGATGAAAACACGAGGAGTGAGTTAGAGGTGAAGGGGAGGGCGCTACAGCTCATCAGAAAAAAAATAAAACAGAGGAAAGGAAGAGAAAGAAACGCCGGGCGGATAGACGGAGAAAGACGGAGAGAGCGAGCGAGGCGGGGTGATGTATAAAGATGGATCAAGCACCTACTGAAGTAGAGAAGGAGAGAGTGATTGAGAGGAGGAGGAGGTGTGGAAAAGCAGCCATGATGAGATGGATTCTACTGGACCGTGAGATTGATGACTCTGCTCCAGAAGGAGGAGGAGAGACGGGGTGCTGGAGAGCGAGAGGAGATAGCGGGAATGTGTGTGTGTGTGTTGGGGGGGGTGGGGGGGGTGAGAGAAAAGAGGCATCACGCCCCACAAGACACGTCAAAACCTGGAGCCTGATGAAAGAGCCGGCCGCTCTTATCTCCGGCGCGCCATCTTAGATGACGGGGGCGCAGGCGGCGTCCCCGCACATGCCGGCGCATGCGCTATCGCTAATAGGATCTGCACGCCCTTTTTGTTCATCATCAGTTATGCATGATAAAGAAATGGTAATTCTGCATCTGTGTGCGCCGGAATAAGATCGGGGCCGCCGCCGCCGCATCTAGATGATGTCTGTAGTCAATAAGAGTTTAAATCTAAAGGAGGGATTAGATTTCTTTTCAGACGCCAAAAAAAAAAAAAAAAAAAATCCCGTTAGTTTGGTCCCCCGTCATTGCCGCGCACGTGTGAATGGAGCGACTGCGCGGGTTTGTCGTATTCCACGTGTTGGCGCTCGAGCTCGTCCTCCGGCGGCGAGTCCGAGTGAGGCCGCGATCCCCCAAAAAAAGTTGCCAGCCAAGCTAACAGAGCTCGAAATATAAAAACCCGGTTCAGCTTGACATTGAGGTTATGGAAAGGAGGGGGAGGGGGCATCGAGGAGGGGGAGGATATTAATCTTTCCTGTGTGAGAACGTTTCAGTCTCACCTTCGCCGCCTTGATCCTTGGCGGCGTCCCCCCACCCCCACCCGCCAAATCCCCTCAGACTGCCGCTCTGATTCACCAGTCAGTGTCTGGTCCAGGGGGGATAAGAGGGAGGTAAACAGCGTTTGCAAACAGAAAGTGGAGGCGAGCCGAGGCAGAGCGGCGGCGGACCTGGAGAGAGTTTCCTGGGATATTTCACTTTCTTAAGACCACAGAGCTGCCGGTCTATCGGGGGCGGATCCGAGTGGCCGGCTAAGCGGCCGCCAAAGGTGTTATGGGCTGCGACGACAAGATACATCCTCAAAGACGCCGGACAACATGGTGCCATAAATGCCTCGAAGAAGATGCATCAGCGTCCTATCTTTTATGTGGGTTTGCTTTATGTCGCCGCTAACTGTCGTTTTTTTTTCTCCCCTCCTAAATTCAGATGCCGTCAGAGACCCGAAGGCGAGCTGCGATGGGACACAGTGAGGTCTCGGCCCGGATAGGAAATCTCTGCGGCGCCGCTTCCCGATCACGACGCTAGACGGTGGAACAGTCCATGATCTAAAGTTGATGTCACATGTGCGGTGGAGGCAGCCGCAAGCTGCACCGCCGGGTCTAGGACAACCCAACGCCGCTGCCGCTGGTGAGGCCAGGCAAGTGACCAGCGATGCCTTCTAAGGTCTCCTGCTTATACTTGCTGACAGTGGTTTGCTGGGCCAGCGCTCTGTGGTACCTGAGTCTGTCCCGCCCCTCCACTTCCTACGTGGGCCAGCTGAACATACCCATCCGCAAGACGCCGAGCAAGAACGCCACCTTCACCAACATCCGCACGCGCTCGCTCAACCCGCACGACTTTGCCTACCTCATCAACGAGGCCAAGAAGTGCGAGGCGGAGCCGCCCTTCCTGGTCATCCTGATCAGCACCACCCACAAGGAGTTCGACGCCCGCCAGGCCATCAGGGAGACATGGGGTGACGAGAGCACGCTGCCGGACGTGCGCGTGGTCACGCTCTTCTTGCTGGGGCGCAGCACGGACGGCGTCCTCAACCAGATGGTGGAGCAGGAGAGCCAGATCTTTCACGACATCGTGGTGGAGGACTTCATCGACTCTTACCACAACCTGACGCTAAAGACCATGATGGGCATGCGCTGGGTGGCCACCTTTTGCTCGAAGGCGCAGTACGTCCTCAAGACGGACAGCGACATCTTCGTCAACATGGAGAACCTCATCTTCAACCTCCTGAAGCCCACCACCAAGCCCAGGAGGAGGTACTTCACTGGCTACGTCATCAACGGTGGGCCAATCAGAGACATGCGCAGCAAATGGTACATGCCCAGGGATCTGTACCCGGAGAGCAAGTACCCGCCGTTCTGCTCCGGCACTGGCTACGTCTTCTCGGCGGACGTGGCCGAGCTCATATACAAGACCTCGCTACACACCAGGCTGCTGCACCTGGAGGACGTGTACGTGGGCGTGTGCCTGCGCAAGCTGGGCATCCACCCCTTCCAGAACAGCGGCTTCAACCACTGGAAGATGGCCTACAGCCTCTGCCGCTACCGCCGGGTGGTCACCGTCCACCAGATCTCCCCCGAGGAGATGCACCGCATCTGGAATGACATGACCAGCAAGAAGCACCTCAAGTGTTAGCAGGGCCGCTCGCCCCAGAGTCGGAACCGGACGACCTTTTATCACTCGCTTCTCCGGCCTTGGCGGCACCGGGCTTTTAAAAGAGACAGCAGCGACGCAGCGTCCAGGTCTTTGTCCACATGCTGATTGCCTCGCCGGGAGTCTTTTTCGAGCAAGGCCGTCACGCACGCCACCGCTGTATTATTCATTGTCCCGCCGCACTTCAAGGTGTTTTCAAGTGCAGCTGAGGTCACCGAGGCACAGCGCAGGCACAACGCTGGAAATGTTGCCCAACAAAGTGCATAATTTTCACGGCCGGCCGCCGTTGCCGGGAGCGCCGTGCATTTTTTTTTTTTTTTTTTCGATTAGAGGGTTGCAAAACAGGAAGCTCGGCCGCGTGCTAAAGCGCTCATTAACACCGGACACAAACTCGCCGCAGTTACTGAACCGCAGATTTACCAACATCTCTCAACCCAGACATTCGCCTCCGGGGTGTGATCACGCGTTTGTAATCTGAATGTTCTTCACGTATTTTCAGTTGTGCTTTCTGAACAAGGTGTCGACGTCGGACGTGCCGCGCGGCGCCGCGGCGGCTTGTCGTCGTCGTCGCCGTCGCTGGGGGAGCGTGGTGAGTTTACAGCGTGCCGGCTCGCGCCGGACGTGTCGGACGGTCGGGGGGGAACCAGCGGCCGACATATTGACGACAGATTTGCCTCTGTGAGCTGTAAAATATTATTTCCAGAATCAGACATATTTTCTTACCACAGATCTTTGTATTGTGCATCGAGGAGAGAGAGAGAGAGAGAGAGAAAAAAAAATAGAACCAGATATCAGCTGCTTGCGCTCCCAGGCGACTGTTACTTCTGTTAATGTGTAATGTGCAGTTATTTGTCTCAGGCAGTGCTGTGAGCAGGCTGCGCACTATTATACTTTCTATTACTTGAACATGAAGGCGAGCAGATATATTATAAAAATCAGTGGAAGTGTGTAGTGGGAGCAAATATTAAATTTTTCCGAGCGCTTTCCCTCACTTGGAGATTAAATAAACTGCTTTTATAAGACTTGATATTTGTATTTATTACAGAAAACAATAAAAAAGGATATCTTCTGCTCAGCTCAATACACGGACTGATTAGATGTGTGTGCGTGTGTGTGTGTATGGAAACTGAGTAACACACTGAGGAGGTGCAGAGCGACTGCCGAAATGGAGGTGCATCATTAAGGCCGCCATTTGTCACGGCAGCTGCGTTCGGTCTGGCGGCGGCACATCACACTGGTACAGTTTGAGCACTGGCTCAGTGTGTGTGTGTGTGTGTGTGTGTGTGTGAGAGAGAGAGAGAGCGAGTGTGTGTGTGTGTGTGTCACTCCAGAGACGACGTCACTTTCTCTTAAATGCAGGCGCTGACGCCATCAAAATCACATGTAGCATTTGCGGAATTGGCCTCCGCAGGTCGTAAGACCGCCGGGTGCGTTCTCTCCAACGACCAGCAGGGGGCAGCTCCAGCGGTCGCAAGCGGAAGCCAGTAAAAAAAATCCTCAGTTTTGATCGTCTCCGATTCAGCGTGGCGCTCTTTTTGTAAATCGAGAGTCAAACAGACGACAGACAGGGCGTGGCCACCGTGCGATTGACCGCCCGTCGCTCTAGCTCCGCCCGTCGCTCTAGCTCCGCCCTCTTGTCCAAATGTGGCACACACACGAAAAGAAAACAAGCAGCCGAGTCCATAAAACTACAGGTGGTCTGTCGCTCTGTCCACTTCCTACATGCAGTTTATGTTTCAACCATAATGTCTTAACATCAGTTTGATGTCAAAATAAAATGCTTTTTTTTTTTTTTTGTCGCTGTGCTTCGTTTGCAGGATGCCTCCAATTCGTTATCGTTCACTGTCCGCTCAATTATCTCATTCAGTCTGGAAAACAAAAAATAAACAGACAATTTCAATTTTTTCTTAATCCAAAGTGTTATTTCTTTCTTTATTTTTCATTTTGCCATTTTGTATTGGGCTTGATTTGGTGCTGTTTGAAGTGTGTGTGTGTGTGTGTGTGTGTGTGTGTGTGTGTGTGTGTGTGTGCGCGTGCGTGTGTGTGTGTGTGTGTGTGTGG
>CAAKHG010047050.1:0-13803 GCA_901007715.1 Dactylopterus volitans
GCCGGAGATCGGCACTTCCTCGTCCGTGACCGGCCCCGGGAACGAAAAAAAACGGTGGCCCCCGAGCGCTCGGGTGAAAATGCTTCCCGAGAGTATTCAGAAGATGTTTCGGGTCCATACCAGTTACGAGGAAAAAACAAAAAACCAAGGCAAGAACCGACATAAAACAACGATGTTTAACTGTAAAAGGGGTAAATGTATGGAATAATTTAGAAATAGAAATATATATGCAACACACTTCATAGATTAAAAAATTACTTCAAAATAGTATTATTAGTACATATATAAAACAAAATTATAAACCAAGGTTCACTTATGAAGTACATCGTGACATCTTGAATGTATTCCTTGCACATATTTGAATATTTCTATTATTTACTAACATTACTAATGTAAGTAGGGTAGGTAAAGGGTAGGTTTCGGTCAATGTACATTTGTGTATATCATGCATCTGTTTTTGTTTTGTGTATCTCTTGTGTCAGTTTTTGTTGTTTTTTTTTCTTGTTTTTAACAAACCGAACGAAATCACTTAACTAAAAAGATTATTTCTGTGGCGGGTCACATAGCAGCGATGACGACAATCCAACGAACCCACTGAGTTCCTTAGAAACACAACACAAACGCAAGCTGGAGGCCGTGGAGGAGAAGAGCGGCACCTTGGGAACGTCACGGGAGGAGAGTCGCTGTGTTTATATTCAAGAAAGGGTCAAGTTTTGGGCAACTTATTAAAGGAAACAATGTGAATATAGCGGTGACGTACACCGATCTGGAACCTCTGTGTTTTTTGATACCTGTCTAGCGCCTGTCGGAAGTAGTTAAAAAGAAAATAGTAATGATAGATTAGCATAACATTCTGACCACTGCATGCGTCCCAAGGAATATAATGTTGTTGAGCTGCACTGGGTTATACTCAGAGGTGCCCCGAAACTTTGGGCACCCGAATGAATATGAGTGGGATGACCAAAATATTAGGGACACCTCTCAGTGCGTTACAGAGCTAGATTATCGTTATCATTAGCGTCGAGCATCTGTCCTCCAGGATAGCCTCGCCGAGCTGACGCGGCCCCACATAATCATGCCGACTTTTTGAGAATCTGGAGATTTCCGACTTTGGCGCCTCTCAGCGGTGGATTCATAGAGCCTCCGCGGCAGAGCGGCAACGCACGTCATTACTTTGCGGGGCGAAGACATTTCCAAGTCTCTGGCACCAGCCTCACCTTGGACTTCCAGTTGACTGGCATTTCACCGCGCTGACATTTTTCCTCCCACCCACTCATGTATGCAGCTGCATGTGATGGAAGACACTTGTTCCAAGACATTTCCTTGTCAAGCCCCAAAAGACTGGTTGGGTGTTCTCTTTATTAGATGTGCTAAATATTTCTTTAAATTACCCAGGATATTTATTGCAGCAAAGCTCTTTTGCTCTTTAAACTATGACTCTACTGTGTTTTCAGTTGTAGGCCAGGGAAATGTGCGAGAGTGGGATCGGAATCAGTCAGTGCCGCTGCACATCTGGATCTGCTTCTCCCTTTCTAGACATGTGATTTCAGTCCTCCTCCCCTGAATTCGCAGCTAGCCGCTGACCGTCCGTGCACCCGCTGCAGGTAGGTGGGTTGGTTCCAGACCTCCTCAGGCGTGCCGTTAACGCGAGTCCCGGGTGGACGGCTCAGTCTCACCTACTGCAGCACCGACATGGTCCACAGGTGGTCCAGGTCTGGTATCCAGAGGGTTATGGTTTTCCATGAAAAGAAAACACAAACACACACGCGCACACACTCCAGTACCTTGCTAAAGCTCCAACCCTGTGTAACTTTTGTTAGGGGTAGGACATCACATAAGACCCGGCGCTAACCCCACTGTGGCAGGGACACAGAAACGGGCTCTTGCCATATAAACCCACACGTAGCTCTATGGCGGCCAGATCTGGACCATGTGCGGATCATAATTCATAGCTGCATTTGGCCCAGTGTGTGTGGTCTACCACCATGTGAGAATTAGCTGGCAGCGGAGTGCATCTCCCCATGCTTCTCAAATCACCACTCGCGATTGGACCTGATCGCCCCGTAAATGCAAGTAAACACGGATTTCCATCGCGAAGACCAAGAAAACATCGGGCAAACAAACCCTCAAGGCGTTTGATGAGGCCTCGGTTTGTGGTCGACTCCATGAAGTGCAAAAAAAAACACACCTTAGGCCTTAATTGTTCCGAATATGCCACGTTCACTCACCGGCAACGTGAAATATAGTCACTGATGCGCCGAAGATTTGGCTCCCATAAACTGAAAGGTCATGAGGAAAGACCTCGATGCTGTCATGGCAACGGAAACTGTCTCCTTTTGCATCCAAACCTGGTTAGTCGGCGAAATGTTTTACATTCAACCAGAGTGAGGAAAGTCGTGATACATATGGAAATCAGAGGTGCAGTTCATATGTTCCGTGTCTGCAAAGTTGCTGTAATCAAGCATATTCAAGAAATGGTCAAATTAGCCAAAGGGGTAATTAAGGGTGACGGCTCCACTTATCAATGGTACCATCGTTAAACTTCGGGTGTTTACATTAATTTACAATAGTTTTAACACACAGCTGCGAGCCAATCAGGAGAGAGTTCGCCCAGACCACGGTTGTAATGATCATACGACACAGTTGGCCGTTGAATCGGTGTGTGTCTTTACTTACGCGGGGGACATCAGTCGAGACGTCGGTGCCACGGTCAAACACACACAGCTGTGGGAATGCTTCGTTTTATGTAATCCTCTTTTTTTTTTTGGTGACCGTAGCAGTACTCCAGGACCATTACATTGCATAACCATTCACTCACTCACACTTTCACCGGTGGGACCCCGCTCACGGCAGCCTGGTCATCAGGACCCTTTGGCTTGCATGCGTGACTCAGACCGCCTCCCCCGGTGTGCGGCGGGCACCTGACAAACGTCTGGAAACACGGGTGACGTACATTTTCTAGGTGAGGATTTACATTTTCTTCCCCTCCCGTTTCCCCCTCAGGCAAATGTCAAATGTGCAGCACGTGGCCTCCCCCCGGTTCTCCTCTTGTTCCTACCTGAGGAAATATTTTCCATGACTATAAAGGAGAGCCGCTGTCCAAACAGCGTGTGCGTTCCCTTTCGCGGTCCCTTTTCCAAAACCCGGCGCGCACTCTGTTTGCTCTGTCGCTTATACCATTATGCCTTCAGCTCAGCGAGATGGAAATGTTTTCTTATGACCACTCCTCAAAATTTCTCCGCTCGCAGATGCATTATGATTATATTGTGGGTACGCGTTGCCCGGCAACTCCAAATGAACGGGCAATTGCCGGACAATGTTGGAACGTTTAATTTTACACTTAGGGCAGAACAACCTGATAGTGCAGCGCGGGGAGATATTTTCGCCGGGCTCCAAGAAAGCTCTGTCTTTCAGGGAGTCATTTAGTCGAAGACAAATGGAATACCATAGAAAGGTGGTCACTTTTTCCACAGTCAGTCATTTTCCTCGGCCATGAGAATAAAACCGAGAGGAGTGAGAGGGAGGCCTATATTTGGTAGGATTCCGATAGCCAGCGCTAAACAAAAGACTCGCAAGGTTGCAGGATTAAGAAATAAGGGACGGATCGTCCTCAATAAAAGAGCGGGATTAGACCCAAAATAGTCTTGTGTCGTATAAAAAGCGCAGGAAACTGTCTATAATGCACTTTGGGGGCTTGCGAAGGCTCAAGAGCAGATCAGCGGAGGCAGATTATCGTGTAATTGCTGCGGAGAGATAAAGCAGAGCGAGGGGAAAACTAAACAGCCCCGCAGCAAGGACAATTACGACCCAACGTTTCTAAGAAGCAGGTCCTGCAGAAGTGGAGGCAAGTGGACTGAATCTGTATCCAGAGCTCGTTTTATGTGTTTGGGAGAAGTTTGGCACTGCGAAAACCCTGATAACTGCTGCTCTGGCTCTGCGATTATGGGCAGGATTTTTCTAACTGCTCGTTTAAGCGTGACCCAACGCAAAGCAAAAGTTCATCAAAATGGCTACAGAAAAAAGGAGGATTTTTGAGATATTTGTTCTGAATTTCAAACAGTACTGATCGAGACTTGAGCTAAATCAACTGATCGAGTAACTACATGTAGCCGGTAATTAAATAAATGTATGAATATAATTTGTTGCGACGAACTTCCAAAATCATTAGCAAGTTTTTGTAACTGCTCGTTTTAGCGTGACTTAACACAAAGCAAAAGTTCATCAAAACAGCTACAAAAAAAGGGATTTTTGAGATATTTGTTTTGGATTTCAAACTGTAGCGATCAAGACTTAAGCTAAATTAGTTGATCAAGTAACTACATGTAACTGGAAATTAAATAAATGTATAAATATATAATTTCAAAGGCATAATTTGTTGTGACGAACTTCCAAAATTATTAGCAAGTTTTTCTAACTGCTTGTTTAAGTGTGAATTAACGCAAAGCAAAGTTTCGTCAAAACAGCTACAAAAAAGGGGAATTTTTGAGATATTTGTTCTGAATCAAAACTGTACTGATTGAGACTTAAGCTTAATCAATCGATCAAGTAACCACGTTACTAGAAATTTAAAAAAAAAAGTATGAATATATGATCTTAAAGGAGTCACCTGTATTCGCATACTTACAGACATGCTCAGAAGCACATATTTCTACATCTTATGCGGCTGCCGTCGATGTTTTCGAACAAACCGGCATGACGGCTCCTCCACAATGAAGCCACGCGCTTTTAACTGCCCCCTGGTGGCTGGCTGCGGTACAGCTCATAAACCAACCCCCTATGATGCTAGGACATGGGGTTCGGGCCAAGCTATACAGTTTATGTCGTCCTTAATCACGCTGGTGTATGGCCAAGTGTTGCAGCCCCATTTTAATTGGTTGTTTGAGAAGAGAAGGGGCGTGGCTTCATGATTGACAGCTCTAAGCAATTCTCAGTACTCCAAAACATTTCCACATCTCCTGGCTAATAGTTCTGGATTATGGACACCAAATGTTGCCCAGGCTCATGTTTCTAGTGTTTGCTGCTGCCTTTTTTCACATTCGTGTGACTGTTTATCGGTCAGCAGGGTTACATGGAAACGAGAATGCTGGAGTTCGCCAAACTTTATGGTAGCTCAAGTCCTGGGGAAAAAAACCTAAAATTTGAGATCGATTGGGACATTTCCGTGAAATTACATTACAGTTGCCATAGCAGAGGTATGGACTCTGCAGAAGGCCCTTCTGGTTGTTGTTTTAGGGGGCAATTTTATTTTTTTGGGCTCTAAAATGCAGTTTACACCACCTCCCCAGCACTTTCGGGGTGAACACAGAGGAGTGGCGCCTTTAGCTGCTGGGAATACCTCCCCAGACTGGAAAACCGACTCAGCCCATCTCGATGCTGCTCGTTTGTCGCTGCCTTCAACTGACCCAAAAAAAAAAAAGAAAAAAAGAATAGATTAGAGCATTTTTCATTGACCGAAAGCCAAATATTTTCGGAGCCGTTCCTCTTGTCGGATGCGAGTAACTCCCAGCGATCGCACGCTGACGTCACGTTCGCGCGAGCCCCCGAGCGTGTCTCCCTGCAGATGGACAGATAAAATTCGAGCTCGGGTCTGTTTCGTCCGGGGACCCCGGGTGTTTTTTTTTTTGTTTTTCCCCTCAGAGTCTACAGGTGACCGGGAAACTGGAAAACTGCCTGAGTATGTGAATGTTTGTCTTCCTTGTATATGTCTGTCAGTGATGCATTCGCGGGCCGGCGAGCAGTCAGTATTTTCCAGCTTTTTTTTTTTTTTTTCTTTTCTTCACATTGCATGCTGGGGTAGCAGAACTCAGGCCGGCCCTGTGACCTCTGACCCCTGCGGCTCTGAGCGGGAACGAAATCCACCACAAAACATAAACGTCGAAGATGTTTGCGAGAGGCGCTCATGCAACGGAGGTCTCGGTGGGCTGGTGGGGGTGGAGGGGCGGGTCGGAACATGTCCTGGGGGATCATGGGAACATCCAGGCTCACTCTGGGAAAGGAAGCAGCCTGTCCACTGCTGTTGCGCAACGCAATTAGCTCGGGTTGTTCGCCGATAAGGAACCCCGGACCAGATCAGCGCAGAAGCTATGTGTGGCCAGTTGTGCATCTGCTAGCTGGCTCGGAGGCGATTTGAAGCATCACCACGGGGATCAGCGGGGGGAAATATTACCGTGTAACAGCAGCGGCGAAGCCGAGGTGGGTGTTGACATCATTATCTGTCGTCTTAAGTGTGAAGTTTCCTCCCTGCTTTTCCATCTATGCCGCAGTTGTGGAATGTAATTTTGTGTGTGATTAGCATTTTAAAGTGTGTAACGCTTCCATGGAGACTAACTTCCCAACTTCTGTGCAAATATTTGTCCTTAAAAAAAAAAAACTTCCTCTCGCTACATTCCCTGGTAACATCTGTTTTCAGTGTCTGCCTCCCACGAGATAAATTCATTAATTTGTGGGAATATCCAGGAAGCAGATGGCCATCACGTCTGTGTCACACACACACGCACACGCACACACACACACACGGAGAGCTTGTTGTTGCTCCTTTTCCCAAACTGCGTGACCGTGTGAGTGTTGAAAATGCTGCTTGGAAAAAAAATATATATAAACAAAAAAGACGCTAAATTTAAACTTCACGGGCTGCGGTTTCAATGTTGCTGTTTTGGGTTTTTTGTTGGTTTTTTTTTTTTTTTTTAACTTTTGCGCGCCACCTGCGCCGGGGTGAACTCACTGGCGGAGCGATCGTGCCGGGGGTTTGGTGGCGTGTTTATTCAAAAAAACGCTTCTTCTCGCACTGGAAAGCTAAGGGAGAGGGGGTGAGGACAATGGATGCTCCAGCTGGGGGAAGTCATAAAACACCTGCTATGAGACACTGATGGCAGCTTGTACTGTATAAGTTTAACCAGGACGTCGACATGCAAGGATTCTACGATGAATACGGATGGTTTGATCTCGTCGTCCCTGACAGGTCTCCTGAAAATAAACCCACGCGTCTCAATGGATAAAAATGAAAATTCAGCTCCACCTCCCGTCGTTCGTTCATTCATTCGTCCCCTGGTCGTTTTTGTCGACAGATGCTGTTGACCACACACTTGCTGACGCTTGTCTTCATCTGGACAGGTAAGCCGGGATCTAAAAGATGCTCCAAAATATCGTTTTTTGTGTGTGTGTGTGCGTGTGTAATTAAATTGAAAATGTAATCCGAGATCTTCCTTTTTTTCTGAAAGGTTTTCCAGTACTGGCAGAAAGAAAAAAAACGCTGCAGTGCAAATATTTGATAGCAAACAAGGATTTAATCAGCTGAGATCAAAGTCGCTATTTTAAGCCCTTTTCCGAATCTGAAAAAAAAAAATGAACATGAAAGATGAAAGAGAACAACACATAACTGCTGCTTCTCATCTATTTGGCTGCTTTGAAAGAAGATGGCCGCTACAGATGGCCAGACCATACTTTGCCCTCCCGGCCGTCTGCGTCATACAAACGTTGTCCTGCGCGGAAACGAAGCCTGCACAGCCTCCCAAAAAAAAATTTTCTTTTTCAAGCACATGGTTTGGCTGTCCGCGCCGACACTTCATTAAACTATCGGTGCAGCTTCACGCGCCATAAACGTTTGGTACCGCGAGAAATTCAAACGAGAACAACAACCGACAGTGAAAGACAAGGGTTTTCATCTTGGACGCAGAATGCGGTACTTCCTCTGCTGGCTCTGTAACGGGAATTAACATGGCCCCTTTCTCTTGAGGTGCAAGTAGAAAGTCTGGAAGGACCTAAAGCAGCGTTTCTCGACCGGGGTGCCGTCTGACTACGTCAGGGGTGCCTTCAGAATTAGCCTTTTTTCAGTACAAGGTCAGCATGATTGCGTCGTTTTTTACGACATAAACAGGTTGCGGCATAAAATTTACGCTAACGGCAAAGAGACATTGGATTTCACAAAGCACAAGAGCGAGCACAGTTTGCGGCACCGGGATCGTTTTTCTCAAAAGAAAAAGCTCCACAAGAAGCCGACATTGGCTGTGAGATGGAGCCTGCTACGTCTTCCAATAGTAACGTTAGCTCTGGAGGGTCAGCAGAGTCACCAGGACGTGTCTGTGCTGACCTGATATCGGCTGTAACCCTCGACGGTATAAGCTTGCAATCTTTCCAACAGCCAGCAGGGGCCGACGCTTGTGCGTGCAGGGAGGGGTCAGCCGACGCTGAAGTCCACGTCTCCGCTGGCCTTGATTTCTGTTTTAACATCTTTCTTTTTGCAATTAACGGTTCCCTTTAGAGTTCAGTCGATAGGATGGTTCCTCATGATTTTAATTTAGACATCAGATGTCCAAAACTGCATGTGTTGTGTTATAATATCGCAATAACCACAAAAAAAAACGAACGACTCACCTGTGAAATTCTTCCTCAAACTGGTGGATGTTAAAAACCGTTGAACGCCATTAAGCGAGCGCGCCTGTCCGCGACGCCCGGGCGCCGCTCGCGCCGAGCGTCCGCTCTCCCTGCAGGGCTCTCCGCGAGATTTGTGGCGCCGCCATGTGACCAGCCCACGTTCGACAGCAACGTTCAGGCCTGCCTGTCGGCTTTCAACGAGAGCATGGGGACCAGCGGGCACCGCGACGGATGCCCGTGGCCGGCCGCAAAGGGGTGGATTCTTTTTGGTCATCCTTCAATGATTCGATAGCACTCCTGATCCTAAATTTGTTTGGATTTCTCTACCTTCACGATGTTGCCTATGGAGGTTGGGTCTGGTCGCTCATCCCCGTTCTCCTCTTGCTCCTCCCCGCAGCATCTACAACACGCTGAAACACTGCGTGGACGACTGGGCGAAAGCCTCCTGGTGTAGGGGTCGAGGGTTTCTCGTGGATGAGGTCTTCCTGGAGGTCCACCAGATTCACTTCTCGTCCTGCGGCCAGGTCCAGGACCCCCCGCTCACCACTCTCGTCATGCTAGTAGCTCCCGTTGTCATCGCCACGCTCTTCCTGCCCGTCCTCTGCTTTAAACTCGCTACCTGGAACACAGAGTTGCCCGGAAATTTGGGGCTCTGATATGCTGAGACGACGACAGACAATGTTGAGTACTTACCAAGTTTTAGTCCTCATTGGATGGAGTAGAGGTCGCTGATGCACAAGCGCTGTAATGTAGGCGTTACTTTACCCGTGGAGCCACACTGATTAAAAACTGTTCGGTCAGATGTACATTGCCTCAAAATAACATTTCCTCGGTGGGAATCTTCTGTGGGTCAATCATGCTACAGTACATTGCCAACTCTTGTCTTTACCCCAGCTAAAATCTCACGTAAATGGTGCCAAATGACTATTTTAGGTCTACGGAATAAGTAGAAATGCAAAGCAGCTCTCCGCCAGTTCATCCGCACAAACCTCTGTACTCACATGGGTGAGGACATGAGTTGCTCTCCATATAATTTGTGGTATTAATGGAGGGCACGCTGGAGGAACTGGGCAGTAAAAACAGCAGTTTTTCGGAAAAAAAGTCCTGACGTGCTGCTGATGCGAAGCGTGACGTCACATGGCGGTACACTCTAACTGGAGATGAGGTGGATTTGCGTACTTGCTCAGCGGCCCCACAGCGCTTTGTGTCCCCTCAGACAACATCGCTCCGAAATTATATGCAAAAACAAAAACAAATTCTCGACAGGGAAGTAACCATGCACGTTCTTGGTATGTGGGGGGTTTACCCAAGTGAGGCCTGTTTTTGAGACGCCGGCGTGAGTGGACGCCGGGCTAGTTTTGTTTAGCCGGCGGTAACTTTGAGTTGGCAAGTACATACTATCTGATATTAATTATGTTTATCAGCGTCATGGGGCAGCACTGTTCCTCTCGGGTGAGGACATAAGAGGAGGGAAGGTAAAAGTGACGTCATAAGGCGCTTGGTGATTGGCTGGAATAGTGTTTTGTCTTTATTTGATGCAGCCTGCATTAACGGGCATGAATTCCATCTTCAGTGTTACTGGCCTCTAAAGAAGTTTTTGATTTCATGGAACAACGTACGTGTCAGTCCTCCCTTCACTCGCTCTAATATGTAAAACAGAATTAGCTGGTGTGTGCAAATTTGGCACGACGCGTAGTGAGAATGGCCCAAATTCCGAGGACAAGGTTGAAAAGTACTCAAATAATACTACTCCGCAACTGAACCCTGTCAAAGGGAGCAAGTTTACTTTCTAAACACATAAATGCATTTTTAAGAATTTTTTTTTTACGTTTTTTTCAACACTGCCACTGCTAAAACGTCTATCACTGGCGCAGCCGAAGACTGAACTGTACCTGCACTGTATATATTCTAGATGGAGCCAAAATATTAAAGCTAAGGACACGAGCATGTAAAGTTACACTTATGTTAATAAGTTCCACTTGCAAGTAAGGCTAATGACGCCACATAAAATGCCTGTACCGCGTCCAATATTCGCCTGAGCACTGACTGCGACACCACGCCCGGTTTTACAGCGAAAACTGACTCATGAAACGCGAACATACTTGAAACTGCCTGAAATGACAGGAAATTTACGTGAGGTGTACTTGATATTTTTGTCTGCCCCCTGGCCCCGCCCACGAGCATGGTGGGTTGTGTTTATAACCTATACTGCCGCCAGCCACCAGGGGGTGATGAAGATCTTTCAGCATTTTCTACTTTACACATACATTGTATGTCAATGGTGCTACAAATGAAACAGCTAATATTCAGACTACTTTTTCTACTAAAACCTCAAATATTCATGTCCATCGTTCTGTACACAAGTTTGCGTTAAGAGTATATCTCATATGTGCATTGCTGTCATTGATTTTTATTAGCAAAAATAACTAATTTGCGTTGTCACTGTGTGTTATAAAGGCTGCAAATTTGTTTGGGCCTCTCACAATCATTGCAGCTTGAAGGCTTGAAGTGATAATCCGCCCGAAAAACATTGTGACTGTCATAAGGCATGAAAGATGTGGGCGATTTGTAGAAAACATCAACTTCAGTTGTAGAACTTTTGCTTTTCTGTCCAGCACTTGTAGTAAGTAGACTTAAAAAAAACCAAAAAAAAACCCCACACATTTCCGATGAAGCATAACATTATGACCACTGCTTCCCATGCAATATGAAGTGGCTGAAGTGTGCTGGGCTATACTGAAATGTGTTTCTAGTATGTGTATAGTATTCTAGTGGTCGTAATGTTGTGGCTGATGGGTGCACGGCACACTTCACGCCAGAGCTTTGCAGTGCTTGAATCTTTTTGTTCCATTTTTGTCACAAAGAGAACGATTCTTGTTTGTATTTGAATCACATAATAAATATTTATTTCAGACTAAAAATAATGTTTTACAGTTATTGGAAAAAAAAAAAACAAAAACAAAAAAAAAAACCTTTCACAGCGGCAGCAGCGGCGGTCGGACCCCGCCGCCCCGCGCGGCCTCCGTCTCGGCCCGCCGCCCCGCGCTGGCCGCCAGCCCGGCGAGTCCGCGCGCCGCGAGGCGGCCGCTCCACTTCGAGTACAGTAAAGTGCACACCGACTACAACGACACCTTTTCAACATCTTACACCGATGCACAAAGCGCCGCCCGGCATCCTTGAAACACAGCGGGACTTCAATTAACTCACGACGACTCTGACGTACAAAAAAGGAGCCGATAAACGGGTGTTTTATTCCCTTTTTTTTTTTTTTTTTTTTTTTTGCCACAAGTTCTTTTTTTGCAATGATGAGTCAGCGCCGCAAGTCGCGACTCTGACCGCAACCGGGTTTCGCGACGCTCTCCAGACCCATTAAGAAGATGCGTGTATTTCATGGCGCGTCAGTGCTTTGGTTGAGTTTTTTATCGGGGGGAGGGGAAAGGTTGCGGTCGAGGTGGAAACACACTCGTAACGACCCCGAGATGTCGCCGCTGGAGTTAACCGAGAGCCTGCGGTGCCTCGCGCGGACGCCAGGCGCCGGAGGTCCGCTTTGACGGGGCTTTGACATCTTATATGGAACAACGGCTTGGAACATGTCCGTCACCCAGGTCTCCCAAGTGCCCCCAAGAGCCTCGCGGGAGGTCGGCTGGACTTCCTTAGCTTGTTGTCTGGTTGTTCATCCCATAAAAACTTCCTCCGACAATCAAGAGAAGTCCAATTTCGGCTTGGAAACGGTCTGGCGCGGCCTGTCACTGTTTACAAGGGAGGCCGCCAGCGAGACGCGACAAAGCTCACGGCGAGGGAGCCAATCCCATCGAGGCGCCGATCCCTTTATCACGCAGAAGACGCCATCCCAAAGATTCTATCCGCCGTGACTCCGTTCCCCAATTTTTGCCTATGGAGGCGAAGTATCAGTTTCACACGTATCCAGTTCGTAGTTACATAATCATTGGACGCGACACGTTGTTCCATACGCGCGGACGCCAGACAACTTTATTTAAAATAATTATGTTGAATTAAAGGAGGTTCTCAAAAAAAAAAAAAAACACCGGCGCCAAGTCTCAGATTTTTTTGGTGGGTGGTCCGCGCTTGCAACCGTGGAGGTATAAGGTGACAAAATGTGGTGAGCTAAGAACATCGACGTGGCAGAACTTTCTGAGGGTCAGAAAAACAGTTTTTCTTTTCATCTATCACGGCTCAACATTTAGCACCCAGACAGGACAGGATTGGTAGCACCACACCTTTTATTATCTTAAATAATACCCGCAATTCCACCTCCTTTTTCTCCCCACCTCCCCCTTTTTCTTTTTTTGCCCTTGTGAAAATACTGAAAGGATGTTTTGCTGAGCATGTTCTCCGGTTCTTTCTTGGCGACGGCCTGCACAAGACCCACACACACACACACACACACACACACAGACATACCGCTTCTTTTCATAACATAAGCACTTGGACATGTTGAGCAGCCTAACAGACTCGCAGTCTCGAGACAAGACCGTCCGATCTCCGGCCTCTTCCACCACGGCTGGTCAAGCAGGCGTCTGCCCCTTTTGGGATAGTAAAAAAAAATAAAAACTGCAGCATCACACACTCGCCCGGAGGAATCAATAATGTGAATAGTGGCCAGGTTTGATCTTGCCGGTAATCCAAACAAAAGAGTGTCAACTTTTAAGGATAACAATCTTAAAAACTGGCTGTCTCTCCTCTAAAGATAGTCTCACCCCATCAAGGATCCGTGTGTACGATGTGTAAGAATCATAATTATGTTTCTTTGGTGAAAAAAAAAAAACACCTCAGAATTGTTTTGTTTTTATTTCCCTTAAAATGAGCCCTCATCTGTGTCGAGGGAGGCCCTCTTCAGCGCAGCCATGTTCCTACAGTAGCCCGGAGCAGACAAACTAAACACTCGTCAGCAATTCGATGACACCTCTCAGCTGGCCCGCTCAGCGCCGCGCGCGGGTCCTTGAAGGATAGCAGACCGCTCGCCAACATCGCTTCGGCCTGAGGCCCCAGATGTTGCTCACGTCCGGCTGCCGGGGGGCCACGCGTGAGGTCTTCTAGGCGACTCAGCTGCAACCGTTTTAGCGTCTTTCGGGCCCCGTTGTTTTGTTTTTGTTTTGTTTTTTGTTTGAGGCGCACAGCTTCACCGCTGTGATCTCCGCCCATCGGGTAAGCCGACCGGGAGCCACGTGCCCAACTCCAATTTGGTCTAATGTACTGTAAATGCACCCATGAGCCGCAACATTATGACCACTGCAACGACCTGCAATAAATCCTCCCTTCAGGATGCTGATTTTCTTTATTGAATCTATTCAAGAGAGCGGTTGGCACATCTGAGCGATTGTTATTGGGGCTCTAATTTGAGACGCTGTTGAACTGTTAAACCGAGCGGCGTCCCTAATATTTGGACCATCTCGCTCACACGCCTCAGGGTGC
>CAAKHG010047059.1:0-14311 GCA_901007715.1 Dactylopterus volitans
TAAATAAAAAAAAACAGCCATCTTTAACAGAACAGACCATTCAAGACGCTTAAAAGATCTGCTGCAGCTGAGTGGAGCAGCGAAATGAGCCACCTGTGGTTACAGTGACATCACCGTGGGATCCTGCAACGCAAAGGTGTCTGTGGCAGCAGCACTAAAAGATCAGGAATGCCACGTTCCTTATCTTAAAGTGAGGCAGATCAAGTAAAGTCGAAATAAAGATGCCGCGGCATGAGAGCAGCTCTCCCGGATCGGCTGAGTGAGGCAGGGCCAATCCAGACGGCAGAGGCGAGTCACCACGTCCCGCTTAACCTGGGAAAGCTTCTCTACAGAGAAACAGCAGCTCAGTCTCGTCTGTGCATCACAGCGGGAAGACATCTTTGTTCTAGTGTTTAACTGCGACTCTTTCTCCAGCTCCTCTCCTTTTCTGATCATGAACATTCCACTTTTCTCTACATGAGGAAGCACGATCGCAGTTCCCCCAAGACAAAAACTCCCTGAGCGGAGCAGAGACGAAGGAAGGGAGCGAACATCCAACACTCAAAACGCCTCTGAAGAATGTTCGGCACTCGAAAAGGTGTGAGAGCTGGCGTGAGTCCCTCACAGTTGTAAAGCCTGTCGGTCTGCATGCACGCTGCACGTCTAAATATAAACCTCCAGCGCGGGCGCAGCTTTGAACTGTGGGAGGACAAGCGAGCCAGCCAGCCAGCCAGCCAGCCAGCGAGCGGGCGGGCGGGCGATTGTAGCGTTGTCGGAGTGCTGCGAGCAGATCGCATGAATCGACGCCCGACAGGAGCGGCGATCTCTTCATCAGCCGCCACATCAGTGGAAATCAAATGAACGCAGCCCGTTTCGAGTACAAAGCGGTGAATCAAAACGCGAGAGGAGAACTGGAGAAGGCTGACCCGTGAATGCGTTGATAAAGAAACGGTGCCGCTTTGATCGTAAAATCTTTAACCGTCTGCAGCCGCAGCTTACTTTTTTGATTTTTTTTTTTCTTTCTTTTTTTGTCAGAATCGGAGGAGGCTTGCTTCACACCGGTGGCATGAAAGCCACCGCGGGAGGAGGAGAAAGGCTTCGGTCGCCAGGAAGTGACCGCAACAAACCTCCTGAGCCTTCCTTTTTGTTCGTTTTTTTTTTTCCTCCCCACATCACTTGAAAGCCGCACAGCTTTCAACCAGAATATCAAAGACTTATCACGTGAACATGCACCTTTTGTGAACATAGAAACGGATTTCCGGACTAAGTGATGATAATTGTCCATCTTTAATAGCATCCACTATAAAGCCAGGTGTTTACACCTGGAACGACGGCTGTCGAATAGACTCGCGTTTGCGGTGTTGAGACGGCGAGGCGGGGCGGGTGCAGACGTGCCAGCGTTATGCGAGCAGAGGTGACAGTTGATTGTTGTGATAGCTTCCCCTTTTTTTAAGTGTTATCAAGGCAGACGTAAGTGTAATATTCTAATCTCCGGTGGCATTATTTTTAGAGGACACATTACAGGACGCCCCCCCAAAGCAAAGCCCGGATTTTAAGCTGTGTGGCGTAAATGAATTCAATGAAATGCTGTAAAAATCCGTATGAGATGTGCAGTTTCGGGCCAGAAACTGAACTAATGCAAAAATGCGTTTATTGAAATGTTGACATTATCCAGTGGGTTGATTTTTTTTTTTTTTTAATTTGCTTCGCTCCACGTTATCGTCCCTCCAGAGTGCCTTTTGTTTTTTGTTTTTTTTGCCGCTTTCATCTTTAAATCCCTCCATAATCGCCAATGAACTCAACGCGGACGCTTTATTAAATAAGAACTTTACGCGCTCGTTGAGGCTCTTATGTGTCTTTATCATTCGCTCATTACCGCAGACTTTGAGTCAGGGCCAAGCCCGGCTGCTTGTCTGCGACGACCTGCTTCACTCGCTGCCAAGAGGTGCCGCTTTCATGAAGGGGGGGAAAAGGTCGTTGGAGACTGATCTCCTCTCACAATCTCCATTTTAACCTCCTCCCCCTAAGTGTAATTTAAGAGATGGCTGTTCTTGTGATGACGGGTGAGGATGAAGCTGCAAATTAAATTTTTTTTTTTTGAAAGGAACTTGGTGACACATTCAGACCAGACTTCTTCTTTTTTTTTTTTGACTTTCTTCCTCCCTTCTCCTCGGACTAATTAACTGGTCTCCTGCCGCGCCGTCTTCCCCGGCGAAGCTTAAGACTTTGATAGACAGCCCTGGAACAAAGTGTTCGGCTACGCGCCGCCATCAAACAGACGCGTGAGGGAGGTTTTGCGCCATATTCGGCCTCCACCGTTCAATTGCTGCAGAATCCCTGAGTGGAGCATCCCAAGATGTCGTCATAGCTTATCCTGATGGTGTATCCATCTACTCCGGGCAGATTCTAATGACAACACTGCTTTATTGGTCTTCTGGGAACATGCTGGAAGAATGGATTTCTGTGGTGGACGCTGAGCGGTCCAGACTCCAGCAGCAGCTATGGTTTCCCCCCCTGACCTTTTGCATAAGTGTTTGACTCCTCCTCATCCTTTTTCACAGCAGCGGAACAGTGGTGTCAATTTAAGATTTGAGCAGCGGGTTAAAAAAATTAAAAAAAAAAAGTAATCAACAGTCGTCCACTTCCTTCCCCAGCTCCTGTCTGTCTGTGCAAACCTGCTATAAACAAATCCATTTAATGTCCTGAAACTCCCTCATCTTCACCACTTTTTTATTTCATTTTCTCTCCACCCAAGAGGCCGCCTCTAAAAACGTCTTTCCAATTTCCATCGTGCCTATCATCATCATTTTTTATTTATTTTTTTTATTTTTTTCCTGAGCGGGAAGCAAAAGTGCAGAAAATGCTAGCATTTAAATCAGAAATTGCACGTCACTTTGGGTTTCACTCCGTTTCCTTGAGGGAAAGTTTCAGGCTTGTAATTTTAAGTTGGGTGAATGTTGGATAAAAAAAAAAATTTGGAGTAGCCCGCTGTCAGAGCTGACATTTAGGAGACCAGAGCCGGAGACGGAGCAAGCTTATTAACTGCGTTTCAGCACCCACTTTATATTTCACTTCCTGTCAGAAACTTTATTGAATAAAGTGTTCAAACAGAAACCTAGATAACAGTTTAAAAAAAAAAAAAAGACGGGAACCTTTTTTCCCCCTTCAGTAACTCTTTGCTAAAAGCGATGAAATGACTCTTTATTGTAAGTAAACATACATATTATCCTTTATAACGAAATACCAGGCGGTGTAAATTTGGAATGACGTCACCAAGCCGTGACAACTTTGATGCATGCTGGGAGCTTTCCAGGCTAGCCAAAGCTGTGCGACGCACGCTCCCCGAATTAAAAGGGCCGTTATGTTATTGTATTAATATCATAATGACGCACGCGCCAGCGAAGCAATGACCGAAAATAGTGACCTTTTTTTTTTTACATTCAGTTTTTAACTGATTCTGAATCCAAATTCCGCACCTAAAATATCGTGATGCTTCCTATATTAACAGGCAGGTGGGGAGGGGGGAGAGAAATGCACTGAAGCTTTGGGAGGCAGAACTGTTTGTGTCCTTTGAATTCTGATGATACTAGAACCCAAAGTAATTTGTCGCTTCAGAGCCCAGACAATGAGCTGTGCAAGAAAGACATGTTTGGTTCCGTGTTGCTCTACTTTATGTTCGGAATTCTAATATCTCGCTGATTGCAGTTTGAACAGGGACAGAACTGCAGGTTTTTTGTTTTTTTTTTAAGATGTTTACTTGCTGATTTTTAACCGCCACAGCGATCTATCGCTATCAGCTGAGTCGTCAGCACTGACAAAAATGAGTCAAGTTCAACAGGGGATGCAGGAAGCGCTTGAGACCGCAGCGTTTTGGCCACGGACAGTCAGGTGCCGAATGTTTTGAGCCATATTAATTACTAAAATGACAATCTGCATGCAATCTGGTAGCGACTGTAGCCACAGCAGCAAATGGCCTGATTGCAATGCTGAAAGCGAGAAGCCAGTTTCTGCTCATCATGCAAATTCATACGTAATGATTCAATTTACAATCTCCACACATTCGGAAGCGGAGCCCAGCAGAGTGCATTCCATCTGCTAACTGACTCCGGTCCTCTCGCCGGACCCTGCTTGTGCCTGTGGAGGCGCTAAACAATTATCATGGATATGATCGTCTTTAAAAAAAAAATAGTTTCCAGGTTCTGTTCAGTTTTTTGGGTTTTTTTTTTGTCCAATCAGAGCAGCAGCTGTGAAGTAGCAAACACATGTCACGCCAGCAGGACAGATGGTTTTTGTTCACATCATTAAAAAACGATCACACTGTTTGTTAAACAAAGGCGGGCTGCCTTTAACTTGCTCTTTCTCTTACTGCATTCTGCTAGTTTGTGTTACGTTTGTCTCGCGGTTCAAAGTATCCGTGGCTTAAAAATGCAGCGGCAGTTTGTTTTTTACGAGGCAACGCGGCGCGCCTGAAGTGCCACACGAGCAAATGCGTCTTCTCAAAGGAGCCCTGCATCGGCAAGGGAGCGGTCTAACCTGCACTTACCAGGCTTGCTCCGCCTGCTGGCTGGGCCAGTCCAGGCGGCACATGTGCCCGACCGTGCCGTTGGTCTTCGGGAAGGTCCTGATGATGCTGAACACCGGGTAGGGAACCATGATGAGCAACGACACCGCCCAGGTGGCGGCGATGACGCGGTAGGCGTGGGACCGGGTCTGCCAGGCTCTGGACTTCAGCGGGTTACAGATGGCGCTGTAGCGCTCGATGGCGATCGCCACCAGGCTGAAGGTGGAGATGCTGACGGAGATTCCTGCAAGGGAAGCAAAAGGGGGCACAAGAGATCAGAGGTCTGACCTTTTTTTTTTTTTTTTCAAGAAAAGTCAACACAGCAGCTGGTTGGTCATTTAGGCGAATTAAACACGGACCGGCAAGACGGCAAGGGGTAAATTGCGAATATTATTGGTGTTAACTTTACCCCCTGCTACTCCTGCCATCATCAGTTCACTTAATTATCTTTACATCTACTCGTTTATGAGAAGATTTTATCCAAAGCATCATCCGACCATGCTCCTCACCTGAAAAGGATTATTACAACCAGAAGATAATGAGGGTCTGTAGATTGTAGAGCCTTGCAAAGCCCCACCCCCCCAGTTACCGATGTGCCACCCTTGTGTGTTCCGCTCGCTTCTTTACCAGATTGCTCCCGAGCTCTTAGGCAGGAGGAAATAGGACTTCTTTTCAGTGTTTAAAGTCATTTTCACCGCCATCCAAATGGCTTCTTCGGGGCTAATTGGTTCGTGAGGAGCTTTTAGATGGTGGCTGGGTAAAAACTTTCAAAGTCTCGCCGGTGATCTCTTTAACGGCTCCCTAGGCATCAACAATCCGAAAGAATGCCCAGGACTCCCCGGCAACCATTTGTAACTAAGCAACTTAAAATTACAAGCGTGAAACTTTCCCTCAAGAGGTGAAAAGATCTTCGGGAAAAAAAATTAGCAGTCCAGATGCCTTGTACCTAAAAGCTCTCAGATCACAATCACCTGGATTATTGATAATCTAGACATTACAAGATTGCCTTTGTAGCCTGTGTTTCAAGTGTGTGCCGTTCTAGGTTTTCTTGTCTTCTGCTGCGTGAACATCGGACGCCCTTATTTGTGAAGCCTGTCTGGTCCTGTGAGTGTGTCTTTGAGTTTGAGTTTGTCTCTTTGAACTGGGTTTGCTTGGTCTGCCTGAGTCTCCTCGGTGTCCGGCGGTGGAGCCTGGGATAAACAACGGGTGCTAAAATACATTCAGCGACGTAAAGTGCAAAGAGATCAGGTAAAGAAGTGTGCGGTCAGACATATTAGGGCATGAAAGGCATTAGAAGTGTTGCTCTCAGCTGAGATGAGCCTGCAAGAGACTCTTGAAGATGGAGGGGGACGTCCTTGCTCTCGTGGCATTTGCGCAGTGTGAATTTCAAGCAGCTAAGGAGGATCTCAAGCATCTCTCCTCCAGGCTCACTTCAATGGCGAGTCAAACCCCATAAGCCTCGATATTAAAATGCCCGATTTTAAAGCAGAATTTGTATCTAACTGTTTTTTTTCTCTATGCATTTTGTTCTCCACAGCCAATTTCCTGATTCATGGCAGCTATGTGGCAGGTGAATTCTTACACATCACCCATTTACTGTATTAAGGCTTAAAGTTTTATGTGACTAAGAACCTCCGTTTGAATGACCGGTGGGTGCTATTAAGTCATGAACATGATTAGTGTCCTGTTTTGGGAATCGTAGAGGTAGATCAGTTGCTCGTGATCGAGCTGGCCGGGACGTCGACGGCTCCGATCGGCAGCACCTGGAGCCAGGATTTTGGGACATTGGGGGAAAAAAATATAGACGCTTCAACAGGGTGTAAATTAGTCTATGGCACATCTAAGCTGAATGTTAACTGCATGCGGGGCCGATCATCTAGTACGACCGGGGCGGTCGTTTCGATGCCGGCAGGTGAACAGGGACGTCGTCAGAGGCGTCAGTGCAGCATTGGTTTGGCACTTATCCTTCGTTTGTGTCCTGCTTGAAGGGTGGCGGTGTTTTCAGTTGACTGCTAATCCATCTAGCTGATGCCACCGAGTCAGGATATCGAGAGGTGCAGTCACGAAATGTGCATCAAACAGCAGACTACACTACATTACTATAAATCAGACTAAGCAATGGCTGCTTAAGAGTCAAAGCGTTTGGGATGTAATCCGTCTCGGCTGAATGGACCTTTAGCTGTCCACAGGAACCGCCTCCAACAGGTTTCAGCGCAGGTTAAATTCCTGCGCAGACGACGACGTATTCACGTGTGAGAATATGCATAATCCGCAGCAAGTACAAAGCCTGTGTGCCCAGGGCGAGGCGAGGCGAGGCAAGACAAACAGCATTAATAACCCCAAACCTGCATGTCATCAGCAATTACAAAGGCCAACCGCAGGACTAACTCACGCCACTGATCCTCTGGCACCATAAGAGGCAGCGGCCATCACCCATTTTGCTGTCGCTTATTAATCCCCATTCATGGCTCCCTCGCAACGGAGGAACATATCCTGTCTAAGACCACAGCATTATCATTCAAAGGAGGAAGTCATTATGCATACTCCTGTGAGCCGGGCGCAATTCAATTTACTGAAGCCAAGCTGTATTTAAGTGGTGGACCGCTGCACGGCTCGGTCAAGAACGTTAATTCCGCCCCATGATCGGCTTTTCGCGACAGTTCCGCTCGCAGGCGGCGATGAAAATCTCTTGTCGGATGCTGAAAGATTAAGGTTGACGGCAAAGTGCACAAATGTGGAAATTTCAACCTGGAGTGGAATGAGGAACGCGCGGGTGTTTGGTGTCTTTGGGGGTTTTTTTCATGTGGGGTCTGTTGGAAGGGCTTTATCTTTTTTTTTTTTTTCAGGCACGAACAGAACAAAGGATCTGACTTTTAGAGACTCCAGAACAAAAAGAACATCGTCTTCACGCACACAAGAGAAAAGGCCTTTTATGCTCAGCGAGCAGTCAAGACTCTGTTTTGCATTATTTAAAGCATTTCAGCTCTAACCAGGAAAGGTAATGTTTTTTTCTTTGTTTTTTTTGTTTTTCTTCCCATTGCTGATACACACTGACATGAAATCTGACAGAATACGACATCAAACCAAGAGCACTTAGCCCTCTGACACACTCTTACAGACAGTGAGCCATTGTAACGGCGGAGTTCTGTGTTGACTGACGGCGCTTATTTGCTTCTTTCTTCTTTCTTCTTTTTTTTTTCTTTTTTCTTTTCTTTAAAAGCCGCCCGGGCCACGCAGGACCAATCAGCGAGGGGAAAGTGGTTCAGACCGCCGCCATGTTCAGCATTGCCGACTAAGCAAACCATATCGGACACATTCTTACCGAAGCATGCAGTGGACGCGTCTTCAGAACAAAAGCACCAGGCTTATTATTCCGCAATGGGGGTTTGATCTTTTTCATTTTTCCGCTGCAAGATTTACAGATCTCCAAAAACATCATCACAGAGCTCCAATCTGGCTCTAAATCACAGATTAAGGTTTTGGGTCAGCTAAGAATGTCCAGCGAGCTACTGACGCATACACACCGGAGACTGCTGCCAATGTGTTGCAAATTCTCACTTGCCAAATTCAGACTCTGCAGCCGAAACGCACCCTACACGCTCCAATGTGGCGTCGCATCTCCATGAATCGAAATGTGAGCGGGTGATTTCGAGCCTCCTTTTCGAGAGACGAGGCTCGATCGCAACTGTAGTTTCATAGAACCGTTTCTTCATTGAAAAGAGGAGCAAATATCATCACGGACGGCGTTTCTAAAGGGTTTGCACTCTTCCGCCAGCTGTTTGGATGAACTACCTGTCTGTAAAAAAAAAAAAAAAAAGGTTGACTTGTATCACCTGCCAAGTATTCTTTTAACGCCTGCCCTTCTCCAAGCAGTTTCCCGGGCGGACCTCCTCTGACGGCTCTGCGTAACAAACCATCTGGCGTGTCATGTTTGGGGGGGGCGGGAGGTGGGGGTGGGGGGGGCGCAACTGCGAACCCAGTTTCATGAAACGATCCTGACTGAACGCCACATTCAACCGGAATAAGCAGCCCAGGCAGATGCATGCGGATCCTAAACCGGCCCCAACATGAGCCACTTGTGCACATCCTGTATAAAAGATTGTTAGTTGCCAGGTTTACGTGGAGACAAATATTCTAATCATTCAGTTTAAATGCCCAGACCGAATGTAGAAATGGTCCATATGAACCTCTTTTCCAAATGAAGAGGCCCAAACTGAATGAAATATCAGTGGGGAGGAGAGAGGGGTGGTATGAACCTTTTTTGAGACACAAAATCCCGCCTGTGCTCCCTGCCCAGCTTCCACGTCTGCACGAAAATGCCTGCAACGTGCACGATCCAGGCAACGGCTGCCCCGACGGCGACTTCACTTGGAATTCTGCGACGCTTTTGCCACCAGCCTTTGCTGCGGCACCTTCATTCACACATTTCTGGGTTTTGTGAGGAGGAATCAGCAGCACGGTAAAAAAAAAAAAAAAAGATCAATCAACACCAAAAACATGTTTCTGGTGCTAGTTGTCATCGCCTCCTGCTCCTCCTCCTCCTCCTCGTCCTCCTCCTCCCCGCCGCCAGCACGAGCGCATCATTACTGAGCTGCTGTGTGATTGATTTTTTTTTTCCATCGTCGTTCTTCTGTTTCGTCTTCAAACGCGTGATGTGAACATCCTCCCTTCTGCGCAAGTTTAGTCTTCTCCGATCGAAGCTCCTCAACCAGAATAGTTCAAATCGCATGTAAACGGCCTTCATTTGGAAAAGATTTGAATCAGAATGGGAGGGGGGAAAAAAAAAAACCCCAGATGTTTCTGTTACGTGCCACACCTCTGTGAAAGCAGACACTGAGGTGGTGCAACGCCAGCTTCATTCGGTTCAGGGTAACCTAGCAGAGCGGCGTAATGATGGCGTCTTCATGCTGCAGAATTTTTGTAGCCGGCGCCGGCTCGCACCCATGGCGAACACGGGAAAACACAAAAAGCGCCAGGAATTCTGCTTCTTCTTCTTCTTCTTCTTCTTCTCCTCTCTCCTCCTTAACAGCGTCTCCAGCATGACATGGACTCATGAAAAGGGGCAAAGGAAGAAAAACAGCTGGATTGATAGTTTTCCCTGTAGAGCTACATTAGGACTGGAAGGCAAAAAATGCAATTTAAAAAAGAAAAAAAGTTTAAAGGGGTGATTACAAAATTGATTTTTTTTGCGAGGAAGGTTTGTGGCGATGAGGTTCAAGCCCTCCAGCTACCACAATCAGCACGAAAAAAAACAACTGCATGAGGTCCGGGTTTCCCGCGCGGGCAAACTGCAGCCGGCTCATTATATTTGGCAAAACACTGATTTATAGGCAATTTTTCAGCGCAAACGCGTGTCAGGATGACGGGTTCAGTCTGCGGAGGCCCATTAAAGGCTGCGGCCTTGGCGAAATGGAGCCCATCGGGTTGTCAAATGAGCGTTTTCAAACTGTACGCGAGCGACGACTGAGAGCTGGGAAGTTGTGCACCTCCACGCAGGAGGGAAGTGCACTTGAGTGTGATGTATGACGCTGAAACTCAGACTCCCGGTCTAATGTGCTTCTCGTCTGAGGGATTAGATCAACGTCCAGGGCCCGAAATTCATCAACCGGTCCGGCTTCAGTCCAGGTCCACTTGACCATTTGTTTCACCGCTCCCGGAGGGGGGGGGAGGGGCGGCGAGAGTGATCTGATATCAGCGCCTCGCCAATTTGTTCGGGCTTCCGGAAGAGTTACGATGTGTTGTTCGTTCAAACGGCGAAGGCAGGTGAAGAAAAACACACCCTAAAAAACACAGCGCAGCGGCTGTAAACACATTTTACGGCTCGTCCTTCTTCCTTTTTTATATGAAATCCAATAAGGTGGCAAGTAAAATACTTCATGGCCATTGGCACCTTTTTTTCTTATTTCACATGAGCTTTTTTATTTTTCCCCTTTTTAAATGTCAAGCCCTTCGCTATGAAGGCTTCGTGGCCGTAATAACGTGCATCCCATCATCGCTGCAGACCGCCCGCGCTGGCCGGGCCTCGAAATCAAAGGCTCACTTCCTGACACTGGGAAGTATTGAGAGGCTGATGTACGATTCTCTCAATCCAGACGAGCTGCTGCCGAGGATAATTACCAGTCCATCCACCAATCAAACGCTCAATTTTCCCCCCGCTTTTTCTTCCCGGGCTGGCGAAGCCCTAATCCTTCTTCCTTGTTCATTAAACTCGAGTCGAGCAAATGTTCACAGCAGGCTGCTTGATAACTGGGTTTTAGAGCCAAACTATGTGGTTTTGAGCCGAGGATCTCCCCGGCACGCCTCACCTCCAGGGAGGGGAGATTTAAATTCCTCAGCTGAAACGAGGCCTGGCGAGTCTTAGCCGGCTGCTGATTCTCCGAGCCGTGCGGCAGAGTTATCGGCTACGGGAGCCCGGAGGCATTAAAACTTTACAAACGGAATTAACGTGTTGCAGGTGCCAAGACGTCCTTGTAAGCAGTTGTTTTTGAAAGTCTGCGCGAAGCCACAGAAAACTAAATTCTAATACATTATGCAAACGGAACCTCGGGGGTTGTGGAGGGGTGTGGGTTGGGGGAGGGGGGGGGGGGGCAGCAGCAGACTGAGCTGGGAAGTTGGGCGGTAATTGCATCAGCAGCAAAAGCACAAACACGGATACATACAGTATACGTGATTGAGGATTACGCGCGCGCGGGTCGCATATTACAACATCCGTCTCGCGACTGCCAGCGACGGCGGAGAGGAGGCCGTGATTCACGTCGTTATCGAGCCGGCGGCAGACGGATGGACCTCGCGGAGGAGCGGCCGAACGGAAGGATGGATGGCGTATTATGTGTCTAGCGGGTTTGCGCTAACGGATGAGCTCGCAAAGTGCAGACGAGCGCGCCGAGCGGGTTTGCTGCCCAATCAATGGCCGGGTGCAGTCGACTCGGCTACGGCTCTGGGATAATGAGGGTTATTACAGAGATGAAGCTCGGTATGATGTTTTGTTAAATGACTCGCAGGTGAAGAACTTCAACCCGCGTTTTTTTCCAGCTGGTGATTAGTGGAGGGCTTGATTAGATGTGAAAGCGACGTTTCTATCGTGATTTATCAAATGATTCGGCACGCTGACGACCGTGCGATGCACAGTCAAGCGTTTAATTTTTTTTTTCCCCCCAAACACAACCGGGAATATGAGGACATTTGTGTTGCAGCGATGTCACTTGAATGTATGAATGAGTAATGGGACCCACCAAGACGAAAGAGATTCACAGAACTTTGAAAATAAAACACAAAACGATAATAAACAAGCTTCTCATGTTTCAGGAATAAAAAAACAAAAACAAAAAAAAAACAGCTGACACTACAAATATGGCTGTAGGAGCCAAATTCAGAAATTCATTTGGCAATAATTTATATACAGTTAAAGGGGGTAAAAATAATTTAAGATTCTTTGAAAATGTAATAATCAAAATGCGTAATTTAATAATTCAATCTTGGAAATATTTTGTGTTCTGAGCTTGCGGGAAAAAGAATTTCCGTCACTTTGATACTGACATGTGGGACGTGTTTAAGTCCGATCAGATTTTTGAAGTCAGATGTGGGAAGCGATTATATAGTTTTTGTTTTTTTTTCCTGACAGTCGTGACTTGCATCTTAATGGGGTTTTTTTTCAATAAACGTTCAAAAAGATTTGCCATTTGCGCGCGTCACATTCTTACTAGTTGCCAGATTGACTTCAAAATGTGGTGCAAAAGAACTCTGAACAAAACGGCACGACGGCCGCGGGTGACCCGCCGCCGCACTAACAACCTCCATCGTAGAAAAACTTTGGAAAATTTTTACAGCTGACATTCAACACCTGATTGGACTATGGATTTATTGTACAGAAGCTTCTGTAAGGCTGACAACCGCAGCGAGAGAACGCTGGAACCACAGATCATAGCCTCCCAGGAAAAAAAAAAAAACAATGCTACAATTTAATGATTGAAAATAATTAATTACCAATGCAAAAAAAAAAAAGGCGAATAAGGTTGGTGACAGGGGTTAACGGGGACATAGCAGCGGCCGTCACTCCCCAGGTAGAGCTGCTTGACCAGAAGTCTGACACAGAACTCGGAAAAGAAAACAAACTGTGGGGCAGAATCGCGGAGGCAGCTCGCATCGCAAACTAGCAGGCGGCCGCGGCGGCAGCAGCAACCAAGGCTGCATCATTAGCCGGGACCATTCCGGGCGAACGTCGGCAGCCGAGTCCCCGCACAGCCATCCCGACGCCGCTGACTTCCCGAGGGAGCCGGAACGGAGGGGGACGTCGCGGCTTGTTAGCGCGGCGCTCGCTCAGAGGCCCTCCTCCGACCACAGAGAGGAGCAAACAGGCGCTCGGGCTCCCGTAACCGGCGACGGCGGCGGGACGACCCAACCGCCTGCCGTCCACGACCTTTCTGCAGCCTTTCTGAAGGGTGGTTATTCAAGAGATTAGAGTCGGCTATATCATTTTTTTTTTTTTTCCCCCGCTGCATTTTCCTGCATTTCATTACAGCCTCTAAATAGTTTGCCTCCAAGCATATCACGCACATGACTTCCCGAGCCGTTAACAGTGTCTAACGAGTTCCATTTTGAGTGCAGGGTATCTCCATCGCGTTTGGCTTTTGCCGAGGCAGCAGAATTAATTGATTTCGTGAAACTCTTTGCATATTTTTAAGCGGGCAAAAATAACATCCCGCCGGGAGATTTGGAGGCTTTTGCGATAGCGGCAGCCAGAGCGGCGCGTCCATCACGTCCGCGGCCGACCCTTCCCTTGCTGTTATTATGGAATTAACACGAAGCTGGCGTGCTCATGGTTAAATGATTCATTGGCTGTCAGCTGGACCGCTCGGCACCCGGGAATGACGGGCGCAGCGGCGAAGCAGCCGGATGAGAAAGAAAATGTTTGTCCAGCGCGGCGTTTGTCCTCCCCGCCCTCCATTTTCCTCTCGCAGCTCGGAGAGCCCGGTAATTGAAAAGGAGATTCCGCGCTCGCGCGCGGTGCATCTCCTGAGACAATAATAGGATTTTGGACCTCACCATTCAATATCTCCCCTCGACCATTCAGCGCCTGGAGTGAATCTGGAGGCGGTGTGGCGGGTCTGGGGTCGCCTCCGCCGCCTCGGTCTGACTCGGGGCCTCGCGTGGCGCTTTGGCTCGCCGTCCGACGGCAGCCGCTCGGTCACACTCGGGAGGACGCGTGCCCGCGCGAGCACTTTCAGCGGGGATGGTAACCTTCCGACAAGCGAGGCCCGGAGACGAGCCTCGCTGAGTGACGGGCTCTTGTCGGAGGCTGGATAATTCCCGCGAAGGATTCTAAAGCTGAGCGGCTGCCGGCGACAAAGGGCGGCAAGACTTTGTCTGTTGGAATGAAACGGGCCTTTTGACTCGACCCCTGAATGAAAAGCTTGTTCTTATGAAAGAGGAGAATAAGATGAACGTCCTGCTTCTTCCCTACTGCCACCTCCCCCTCTGTATAGTTATGGAAATGGCTCAGCTAATGTATTCATTTCTTTTTTCTTTTTTTTTTTCAGCAGTAGTGGAGAAAAAGAGAAAAACTTGCAC
Source organism: Dactylopterus volitans (assembly GCA_901007715.1). Classification (NCBI taxonomy): domain Eukaryota; kingdom Metazoa; phylum Chordata; class Actinopteri; order Syngnathiformes; family Dactylopteridae; genus Dactylopterus; species Dactylopterus volitans. The sequence goes on from CAAKHG010047059.1 coordinate 14,108, forward strand.
TCGCATCTATCTATCTATAATCTATAAATTCCCGTGACAGTTAACGTAAAAGCCAGCAGTTTCAGGGGGGAATAATTTATTATTGGCATAAAGTGTCTATGGCTTCACCTTCAGCTAGATTAACTTATAGCACCAACTTGATGGCGGTTTGGGTGGATTGTAAAAAGGTTTTTTTTTTTTTTTTTTTTAACCACTTGTCGGTTA
>CAAKHG010047061.1:0-18357 GCA_901007715.1 Dactylopterus volitans
CAGAACATCTCCAGAACTGCAGCTCTTGTGGGGGGTTCCTGGTCTGCAGTGGTCAGGACCTATCAAAAGTGGTCCAGCGACAGGGTCATGGAGGTCAGGGCTCACTGATGCAGGTGGGGAGTGAAGGCTGGCCCGGGTGGTCCGATCCAACAGACCAGCTACTGGAGCTCAGACTGATGAAACAGTTGCTGCTGGTTCTGATAGAAAGGAGTCAGAACACACAGTCATGGTGGTTTGTTGTGTGTGGGACCAGTCAGGGTGCCCATGCTGACCCCTGCCCACTGCTGGAAGCACCAACACTGGACACGGGAGCACCACAACTGGACCACGGAGCAACGGAAGAAGGTGGCCTGGTCTGATGGATCGGGTTCTCTTTTCCATCACGTGATTGGCCAGGTGTGTGTGTATGACTTACCTGGGGAACACATGGCACCAGGATGCATCATGGGAAGAAGGCGAGCCGGCGGACGTAGTGGGCAATGTTCTGCTGGGGAACCTTGGGTCCTGCCATCCATGTGGATGTTCCTCTGACACGTAGCAGCTACCTAAGCATTGTAGCAGACCATGTCCCCCCTTCCATGGAAACGGTATTCCCTGATGGCAGTGGCCTCTTCCAGCAGGATAATGCTCCCTGCCACAAAGCAACAATGCTTCAGGAACGTTTGAGGAACACAACAACCAGTTCAAGGTGTTGACTCGGCCTCCAGGTTCCCCAGATCTCAATCCGATCCAGCATCTGCCGGATGTGCTGGACCAACAAGTCCAGATCCATGGAGGCTCCACCTCACAACTTCCAAGACTTAAAGGATCTGCTGGTGACATCTTGGTGCCAGATACCACAGCAACACCTTCAGAGGTCTAGTGGAGCCCAGACCTCCACGGGCCAGGACTGTTTTGGCAGTAAAATGAGAACCTTCAAAATATTAGGCAGGTGGTCATAAAGTTATGGCTGTATAACACCTGTATATGTGCCCAACCCTTCTTTTTTCACCCTCATTTTCCAAGAGTTAAAGTCAAAGATGTAAGATTTCCTCCTTGCACATGAAAGCCTTGTTTCTATCAGTTTTGTCACAAGTTTCACCCTTGTTATGATCATCCATCCCCAGAAGGCCACAACAGAAGGGCCCTCTTACGGATGCAGGTCTTTGATGCCGTAAGCGAACGGTCGTTTCACCACCGTGAGCCTCCATAGTCATTTTCTAAGAACTTGCCTGAACATCCAAGTGGAATCACGGGGAGCCGAGGGCGGTCCGGACCAGCCCACCCTGGGAAAAACAGAGGATTGCCCCTCAGCTAATACTCATATCACTGTGCACTTTTAAGTCTGAATGACGGTAATACGTGCATTGGAGACACTTGTGCGGATTGCAGATGCAGAGTTGTGTGTTCTAAAGTTCGCAAAATCTGACTCCACCCCTTCTCGTGGTTTGGTCCGACGAGCCCCGCCCACTCAAACATCAGCGGCGCTTGGTTTGAGAGTATCAGCAGAGCGTTTTTGGCGGCGGCGGCCAGCCTCCGGTCACGTTTCCTGGCGCATCATCGGCCAGCGAGTCGGGACATCGTCTCACGCCAACCAGCATCACAACTCGCTGAGTTTTCAATCAATTTTGGTTTTTTTTTGTTAGAAATGCCAGATTTGAAACTATAGTTAAGGACACTCGGTTGAATCAAAAAGGTGAATTGCAAAACCAAAATACTTGCAGATGCAGATGAGTATTTCTATAATGCAATCAGGTGGATATAACCAGTGTAACTTTTAGATATATTCTAGCATGCTAATACAACCTTTAAAGTACTTACCTTTTAATTATTCCGTGTTATCTAAAAGTAACCAGTTTCCTATTAATATTAATATTTAATATTTATCACCCATTTTAAAAAATGACAACAGCTTCCATTTCCAATATCCTGCAACTTTGCATTTCCATGATTATATTTACACAGATACACATATAATAATCCTTTCCCTCAATTCTGCTTTTCCTTGCGCGACTCCCCATCCATGCTAGGTGCTGCAGCGCCCTCATGTGGTGGACAACTGCTATAGCAGCCTGAACAGAGGCGGGTTTTTCATTAAACTGTCGTATTTAAAATCATGGCATCACTCCACACTCCGACCGTGTTGAACTTTTGCGTGTTTTAAGCGTTTCGGCTGCTACCTGCTGATGTAAAGTTATTATATCACGCAAATTCTGCAAACGAGTAACTGAGACTTGCTCGAACACGCCGACGAGCCTCCAGTGAGCTAAACTCACTGGAATATAATGCAAACATAACAAAGAGTAGCACAAATAAGAGGGTTTTATGTGGTAGAAAAAGTCTTTTTCTAACTTCGTACGTATTTCCTTTCATTCTGTTTGTACTTTAATAAATTTTGAAAAATAATAATCATATAATAATAATATGTAATACCCCTACTGTTATGAGTGTCACATATATTAACACTTTAAGTGTGTGTGACGTAACAAATATTTTTAACGCAAAATTGTTTGCCTTGAAACATGAAACAACTTTTTTAGGGCGTCGGGATGGTTGTAAACTCACTGTTGTTGTTTTTGTCCTTGTTGATGTGGGTCCTAGAGTCTTGGTGGGTCAAGTGGACTTCATGGGGCCCCCTATATGACATGATATGGGTCCTAGAGTCCTGATGGGTCAAGTGGACTTCATGGGGCTCCCTATGTTATATGATATGGGTCCTAGAGTCCTGATGGGTCAAGTAGACTTCATAAGGCCGCCTATATGACATGATATGGGTCCCAGAGTCCTGATGGGTCACGTGGACTTCATAGGGCCGCCTATATGACATGATACGGGTCCCTCACATGACATGATATTGGTCTTAGACTCCTGGTGGGTCAAAGGTGCTTGATAGGACCCCCTTATGCAACTAGTCTTTGAACGGATACATTGCACACGTGGATGTTAAACTGCTCGTATATGAGAAAATGTGACCGATTGGCTGTTGCAGGACAGATGTTTGATGGTCTTGGCGGGCCGATCCAGCGCCATCTTTCGCCCACGTGGGCTCCACATCCAACGGGAGGCCCGTTATTGCAAGCTAACCCAAACCCTAACCGCAATCACACAGGGACATCACGGTTTAGGGCAATTCTGTTGGACCACTGACGCCTGGCGAGCCGTTTCAAACACATCTAAGTATTTATTCCGGATATTTCGGTCTGTTTTTGCATTTCAAATCCGCATTTGGAGTTTCCTCCTTCGTCATGAAGTCGTAGCTCTCTGCTCTGAGTCGCCACAGTCGCGGCGGGAGGTCCATCCTGGCTGTTTTGCGACCTATTTGGACTCTAATCCGGACTACAGCGCGTAAACTAAAACAAGTACCGGGGAGGGGGCGGGGCATTGCGCTTGGCAACGCAGCGCCCACCGGAAGTGAACGAGAAGAAGAAAGAGGAAATGACGTGTGACGCAGGGACACGTTCAGCGTAAACACGTTTGGGTCCAGAGTGCCATTGGAACTTCGGAGAGGGTAATTTTTGTGTGTTTTTCTATCTAAAAAACAAAACACTAAATGTATTTCAGCTCTTGCTGTTAACTGTTGGTTGTTAGTAGCGGCACGCGCTCGGCGTTGCCATGGTTTTCTCGTCCGCGCTGCGCACGAACACGCGAGGCTAACGCTGCTAGCCCGCGCGCCTCCTCCTTCATTTGTTCGCGTCGTGCGCAGTTTCACGCGTGTTCTCCCCGCTCGCACCCGCGCGGTGCGTGGTGAGCCGCGGGAGGTTGTTGTGCTGAGGCGAAACCCGCGCTTGGTGCGCCAGCCTTTAGCCTGGCGAGGGGAAGAGCCGCCGCGGCTCGTCCCGGCGATTTAAACTCGTACGAGGAATTCCGACGACAGGAAGTGGGGACCCGCCTTCAAAATAAGTCTGGAAGCGCGGTGGCTTGCCGGCGGAGCTACGCCGAGCAAACAAGTAGCCACGTCATAAAAGTCACTTTCCTGCAAATGATTTCGAACATATTCAAACTAGTGGCCAATTCTGAAACTATTACACCATGGTGCATTGAAGGAACCGAGTGTTAACAATATCCGGTATGTAAAAAGCCTCCCTCAAGTCAAACCGGTGGATTGGTGTCATATAATTAACTAAGACGTTGTTATCAATCACGGTAATACTACAATTTTATTAAATGAATTCCCCGAACGTGGCGGAATCGTGGTAGTTTCCCTAGTTTCGTTACCTCAGCGAGCAGCCGCAACGCTTTCGAAACGCGCGGCTCTTATTTTGAAGGCGGCCCTCGACTTCCTTCGAGAGTGACCGCGGCGAGAGGGCGGCGCGCGCCTCGCAGCTTCCGGTCACCGCGACACCGACTCAAGAGTGGCGAAAGCGTGTAAGCAGCCTTTTTTATTTTTTGCAACCGAAAACGGTTTGAAAACATTATTCGCTTCAGCACAAAGTAGCACGGTGACACCCGGAAGTGGCGGCGGAACTGTTAGAAACTCGCGCCGCTGCGCCGGCCAACAGCTAACACTTAGCCGCCAGCCCGCGCTCGGCCCACTGACCGCTGAGTGTGTCTTGCAGCCAGCGAAGAGAGGGGCTTGGGGAGGGCTCGGTTCGGCTCGGCTCGCCTCCAGCTCACGACGACTCCCAACATGTTCCGGCCCAAACCGACGCTGAAGGACCGGCAGCACCTGTACAAGCTCATCATCAGCCAGCTGCTGTACGACGGATACACCAACATCGCCAACAGCCTCATCAATGAGGTCAAGCCGCAGAGCGTGGTGTCGCCGTCCGAGCAGCTGATGCAGCTGGCGAAGATCGGTAAGAGTTTGGTGTGTGTGTGTGTGACGTCGAGTGTGTGTGTGTGTGCTCAGTAACCCCACAAGCTCCTCCCCCCGCTCAGGCATGGAGAACGACGACAGCGCCGTGCAGTACGCCATCGGGCGCTCGGACACGGTGGCGCCCGGCGTGGGCATCGACCTGGAGTTCGACGCGGACGTCCAGACCATGTCCCCGGAGGCGTCCGAGTACGAGACCTGCTACGTCACGTCGCACAAGGGGCCCTGCCGCGTCGCCACGTACAGCCGCGACGGCCAGCTGATCGCCACCGGCTCCGCCGACGCCTCCATCAAGATACTGGACACGGAGCGCATGCTGGCCAAGAGCGCCATGCCCATCGAGGTGAGGCGGCGGCGGCGTGACCGCGACGGCGGCGTGACCGCGACGCGCCGGGCGGCCACGAATGACACCCTCTGTCCCCCCGCCAGGTGATGATGAACGAGACGGCGCAGCAGAACATGGAGAACCACCCGGTGATCCGGACCCTGTACGACCACGTGGACGAGGTCACCTGCCTGGCGTTCCACCCCACCGAGCAGATCCTGGCGTCCGGCTCCAGGGACTACACGCTCAAGCTCTTTGACTACTCCAAACCCTCCGCCAAGCGAGCCTTCAAGTACATCCAGGTCAGACCGGAGTCCCGACCGTTCCGCGTTCTTTTGATGAGGAACTGCATTTTCACGCTCCACCGAGGCTGGTGAACCCTTAGATGCAGAGTGATTGGACCCTCCAGGCTTCTATAAGTGGGTGAAAAATGGCCCGCATTAGAATCAAAGCAGTTTGTCATTTTTATTAAGAGTAATCGTTTATGTTGTGGTTTTTTTATTGCACACGAAAGACTGATTTCATAGTTTGAGATGTTTCTATTTTTCACTTTTGGAACATGTCCAAACATTTTGCACAATAAGTGAAAACAAAGAAATTGATCTCACAGAATACAGCAAAAGCAAAATTGTGTGTGTGTGTGAGCGTAAAACCGTCCAGTCTAAAAATAACTCATGAAATCGTTCTTGTGTGCACGTTACAAAGCACAACATAAATGATTATTCGAGACAAAAAATGGCCCAAATATGCATAGACTCTAATACGGGTCAGTTCTGGCCCACTTATGGAAGTTGGGATTGTAAAAAAAAAAAAAAAAAACACACACAATTTCTTAAAATGTTTGAAAAGCAAATCAAAAGTTTAAATGGAATCATATCAAAAACATGTTTTCTAGGACCCATTTATGCATCTAAGGGTTAAAATACAGTTTAATTCTTTGCAAAATGTGAAGAAATATTATTCTTAAATTGTTCCGCCATTGGCCAGCGCACCCAATCATGCTGCTGCTCTGTCAGCCTCGTTAGCGGTGACATGTTCGGATGGGGGTGGTTGTTTTTTCGTAAAAATTTTCCACTTGTTCTGTTGCTGCCACCCCAACTTTTTCAAACACGTTTCGGGCACCAATTTCAAATTGGGCGTAAAGTTTTCAAAAACCCGATTTTATATTTTTTCAGTTTCAACATGTTAGGTGTTTTCTTTATGCTACTATTCTTGCAAATCATCACTTTCCATTTGTCTTAAACTTTTTACACACCATCCCAACTTTTTTTGGAACATTTTGCAAACACTAAATTCAAGATGGGCATTAAATTAAAAAAAACAAAACCAATTTCTCCCAAAAGTGAAAATCTTACACATTTTTAGCTTAGACAACCTGCCGTTTTTCTTTAAGCGCTTCACAACTTTTCCAGTCATTTTGTTGCCGCTCACAACTTTTTTGAAATGTTTTGCTGGCATTAAACTCAAAATAGGCTTAGAAAACTGTCATTTCTCAGTTTTGACATTTCAGACTTCGTCTTCATGCTATTTTTAAATAAATGTGGGCTTGCAATCTTTTGCAAATCATCACATTCTGTTTCCATCTACATTCAAAGCGGCGTTCCAACTTTTTTGGAAATGTGGTTGTAGTTCAAATACAAATTGTGTTGTAAATGAGAATGTTAAGTCGTGTTGGTTGACATGTTCACTAAGTCCATCAGGTGTTTTCTTTTAGCGGATTCACAACTTTTCCAGTCATTTTGTCGCCGCTGTCCCAACTTTTTTTGAAACATTTTGCTGGCCCCAAATTGTGCATTAAAAAAATCCAATTGAATTTGGTCAACATGGCCATAAGATTTACAAAAGCAATTACATCTACAAAAACAGGAGAACCTCTCCAGTGTCAACATTTAAAACGGCGTCTTGCTATTTTCAGTGTTTACATTTTACGCAACGTCCCAACCTTTTTTGGAAACGTGGTTGTAGCTCAGGTAGAAACGGTTGCGTTGAGAAGGAAAATCTCCAGTCATGCAGACGTTGGACGTGTTCAGCTGAGTCGTAGTTAGCATCTAAACGCTCGCTGACGAACGTCTCCCCGTTTGCTCCCGCCGTCTCCTGGCAGGAAGCGGAGATGCTGCGCTCCATCTCCTTCCACCCGTCGGGCGACTTCCTGCTGGTGGGCACGCAGCACCCGACGCTGCGCCTCTACGACGTCAACACCTTCCAGTGCTTCGTGTCCTGCAACCCGCTGGACCAGCACACGGACACCATCAGCGGCGTCAGCTACAACCCCAGCGCCAACAGCTACGTCACCTGCAGCAAGGACGGCAGCATCAAGCTGTGGGACGGCGTCTCCAACCGCTGCGTCACCACCTTCGAGAAGGCGCACGACGGCGCCGAGGTCTGCTCCGCCATCTTCTCCAAGAACTCCAAGTACATCCTGTCCAGCGGCAAGGACTCGGTGGTCAAGCTGTGGGAGATCTCGACGGGCCGGACGCTGGTCAAGTACACAGGTGAGGAGGCCGCCCGGCGACTCGGGAGCGACCACGGTTGACCGGGCTTCCTGTCTCTGACCCGGCGGACCGCCGCCGTTATGGTTCCATCATCACACCATGCGATGTTGTATCGCATCTGCTATCCAAAGGTCCAGCCCGTGCACTTTAACGCGTGCCGTGTTGCCCCTTTTCCCGTCTCTTGTAACTTCCTGCCACTGGCCCAAGAGTCTGAACCTTCAAAAATAACGACTGGACGCCGGTTCAGTCAGGTCCAGTATCGGGGCGGGGGTCCGAGGGAGGTTTCCCACATGGGATTTAGGTCGGTAGTCTCAGACCACAGGAGGCAGGGGTGTCGGTTCTGTCCGGTGGAGATCCTCATGGCACGTACTGGGGGAAAAGGGTCAATATGGATGCCGTGATCAGGAAGCCGCGCGTTGTAGATGACCTCATTTATAGCTCCTCCCCCTCATGGGGGGAAAAAAAAAGCTCCTTCTCAGTCGTACAAGCGAATGACTCTGGAAATTTAGAAACTCACCAGCGGTGGCGTCACCTTTTCTGGGAGAAGCAGATGCAGCAACACACACACACACACACACACACACACACACACACACACACGCACACAGCAATGGGAACAGTTAAGGGAATTCCTCTTCTTCTTCTTGTGCATCTCTGTCGCATGCGGGACGTCACGACAGTTCCACGCTGCGTCGGTACGCTGAGGCCGGTTCCGTTGCCAGACCTCAGTCTTAAGGGGGGCGTATGAGATCCACAGGGGTTGGGGGGCACAACTATTATCAGCATAAAGTACATATTTTTTGATAATCCTACTCTATTTGCGCAGCAGTGACGCACACTAATCGTCTTGGGTGATAACATTTGAATTTCTTGACACAAAATTAGCTGCGATGATAAAATAAGATATGAAATTAAAAGTTTTTTGTGTTTCTGATCAGGCTGCGTCTACACGTGGCCGACTATTTTCATAAACGGCGACATTTCACCCGCTACGTTTTCAAAAAAAAATCTCATTGCGCAAGTGTCCGTTTTTACAGAAAACTTTTCATTTACACGAACACGTGTATTTACGCCGCATCACGCAGCCTCCCCTCGTCGGACAGGTAATACAAGGTGCATGAGACTTTTTTTTTTTTGTAATGACACCGACAGGAGTCTAAAATGCTAAGATTTCCACGCCACTCCTCCGGGACGACCACTTGATTTTCCCAGCAGACAGCAGTTCGCCCGGGTCGGACCCAAAACCGGCGGACTCGTGTTGGACGGAGGAGAAGTTGTTTGGAAAACATGCGGAAACTTTTTTCCGCCTACTCTGAATGCGTCCATGATCACCATAGCAACATGAAAATGTGAACACAGGTCGCGCTTTTGACGCAGGTGCAATTTCTGGCGCGTGACGTGACGTCCGCCGCCCGAGTCTAAAGGATATTTCTCCGTTTTTAAAAATAGCCACGTAGGTGTAAACGGGGCCTTACTTGTGCCTCGAGGGGAGGGGGGCGGGCCACAAGCATCTTGGGGGGCGGGCACGGCCCCCTACGGCCCGCCCACAGCGACGGGTATGACTGAGGCGGTTCTGCCTCCTCATGGACATGATGAGTAGATGAGTAGAGGAGCTACCAAGCAGCGGAAAAGCACGATAACCTCAACTTGCAGGACAAAAACGTTCCCTTACTGCCTTATATATCCCACCCACTGGGGGTTGCCATGGTAACCAGGCAATCGGTGTCAATCACTACCCAATATGCCTCATTGCTCGCCAAGTGTCACCTCAGCCGTCCTCCATGGAGGCGTTTGTCCACTAGGTGGCAGCGGCCTGTTTTTGTGCCCGAGGTACCGCAGGTCTCAAAAAGGGGGTTCTAAGTGTTTGAATTTCTTCCCTGAATTTCGGCCGTGGCAGTTTTGTGCTGTGCGTTGTAGCTGACTCGTGCATGGATCTGCTCCCGCAGGGGCGGGGCTGAGCGGGCGCCAGATGCACCGCACGCAGGGCGTGTTCAACCACACGGAGGACTACGTGCTGCTGCCGGACGAGCGCACCATCAGCCTGTGCTGCTGGGACTCGCGCACGGCCGAGCGCAAGAACCTGCTGTCGCTGGGCCACAACAACATCGTGCGCTGCATCGTCCACTCGCCCACCAACCCGGGCTTCATGACCTGCAGCGACGACTTCAGGGCGCGGTTCTGGTACCGCCGCACCACCACAGACTGACACCGCCCCGCCAACCCGTGGGGGGTGCTCCCAGGGCGCCGCGTCGATCTCAAAAAACGTAAACCCCCTAACAGTCGCTTCATTTCACTCATCGCCGTAGTCGACCGCAAAACTTTAGCCCGTTCCGATGTTCTGTTTTTGTCCTCGTTACTGTTGTTGCGATTTTGATTATTAAACTGTGTAAAACAAAAAAAAAAAAAAATGAATCGAGCCTCTTTTGTAAACTTGTAAACTTTACAACTACACAGGAACACACTCGGAACGCGGCACTTAAATACTGTGCTCACGATTCCTCGTGCTGTCCATTCGGTTTAAAAGAAAATGAACAAGCAGAACTGAGTGAAGCTCCCTGCTCCGTTACCCCCCCCCCCAGACGCCACTGTCTCTGTCGTCCGGACAACCTGGAGAGGAGCCAGAAGAATGTCGGCCTCGACCCCGGCTCACCCCATCCCCCCATGCCCCCATCCCCCCACGAAATCTGACCTCAGAGTCCCAAAGAAATGCGTCAAAGAGGAAGACGGTGACAAAAACCCCGCAGTTAGCTGGAAGAGCGGCGAGCGAGGTACTTCTGCTTTGCCAGAGAGATGGGATGGGCAGCTGCGTGGGGAGGGGGAGGGGCCCAGAGAGAGAGAGGGGGCGGTCTGAAGAGGGGGCCAATGGCGGCGCGGGAAAGCAGCTGTGTGGAGAGACGTGGGCGGGGCGTCGCCACCCAGGACTCAAAAAGCACACTCGCCTGCCTGCTCGCGGCTCAGACGCGATGTTGGCGACGCACGCGCGAGGACCCGCACGCCCCCGACCCGCGCCGGAGATGCCCTGCTGACGCCTCGGCGGACGCCCTCGAGAACCTCAGCCTGGGCCAAGAAGAAGAAGAAGAGGACCCTGCATCTACAGCCCCCCCAAGCATGGTGAGTGCCTCCTCTGGTACCGCGAGGTCTGTTGTTGTTCTGTGCAGAGGAACCTCAAACCACCTGCCTGGATGTCATTTTTGGAGTCCACCTTTCTCTGCCCACAAGCCTCTGCGCGCCGCGACCGGTTTTCCATCCTGACCCTCCACTGAGCCTTCTGAGCTCTGATGATATGAGGGATTATTTGGCAAATGTTCAACCCATATTGATAAATGTATGTATATATTTATACGTTGCTTCTGCTGACCTAGAAAACGTTGGTGAAAAAGTGACCATTTAGACTGATTTTAGAAGGTAAGAAGGAACTACACGACAGCTTAGAATCCAAAAGTTTAGAGAGTCTGGAAATGCTGAGTTCAGGTTCTTCGGCTGCGTGGTCATGTGCATCTTCACCAGCTTCTCACCTTTTGCGTCCAGCTTGGTGCTCCTAACTGGACTAGATGTTGGGTTCCTGGTTTCAACCATCTGCCCTAAAGGGGCGCTTATTTTGGGTAATACGGAATTCTGTGACAACTTAGATGATAATGGTTTAGAGAGACTGGAAATGTTGAGTTCAGGTACCTCAACGGGGTTTCAGCCGCGTGGTTGGGTGGATCTTCACCAGCTCCTCACGGCCGTGCAGAAGGAGCGCGGCGGTTTTGAGGGACCTGCACCTTTTGGGTCCAGCTTGGTGCTCCTAACTGGACTAGATGTTGGCATCCTGGTTTCAGCCATCTGCCTTAAACGGCGCTTATTGTGAGTTCAGGTACCTCAACGGGGTTTCAGCTGCGTGATTGGGTGCATCTTCAAGGGAGCTCAACCTTCTGGGTGCAGCACTACGCTCCGACTTGGACTGGATGCCGGGCTCCTACTTGAACCGTCCGCCCTTAAGGGTCGCTGGAAGGTGGCCTGCAGCGTGTGAGGAAAAAACTGGGCCATGACATCGTCACCTCAACATAATTCACATGGGAATCATTCTCGAGAGTCTTATTTATAGCGTCATTCAAGGAGAAGAAGAAAAAAAAAACGGGAAACGTTAGTGGGTGACTAACAAGCTAACATCCGTTGACCCGTGTTTGGGTTTTTTTTTGTTTTTTTTTCTCTCACTTCGGTTCATTCCCCTCCTCGGTCCGCCGGGCGCTATTTTGGGACTTCTCGTGTTGTGTCTGCCGTTGTCATCTGACATGCGTCTACGGGGCAGCTAGGCGCTCATGAGCAAGGACGCTGGCGGGGCGCCGGCAGCTGGCGGCGGAGAGGTGGCAGGGGGGAAAGAGGAGGGGAGGGGGAGGTGGGTTCCGTCGGAATTTGGTAGCGTCCATGTGCTCGACTGCTGCGGATTACTAATCCGCCTCAGATGTGAGGAGAGTGGGGCCTCGTCGTTCATCCTGTCAGCCAAAAATGTTTTCAGACGTGTGCCAAGCGAGCAAACGGGGCTCCTGAATAAGCCCTCGAACGGCCAGTCGCACGTAGACCGAGGGCGCTTTTGGAGGTCGTGATAACGCCTCCGCGGGGAGCCGACCGGCGGGCCGATATTCAGAATTGTTTCAATTGCAGCTGTTTCATTCGGCGAATAAAAACGCGCGGCTTCAACCGCCTGCTGAACACGAGCTTAATGGACAACAGTTGACCTATTGCTCTCAGCAGCTGGCAGAGAGCATGAATGCAACGTAGGCTAGCGGCTAGCCGTCGGTGCGCTAGCAATCGTTTACGCGCGTGCTATCAAGTGGAAACGGAGCGCGCAATGGCCACGGTGCCACGGTTCCTTTCCGGCTGAGGAGAGCGCCTGAACTTTAGCAGGAACAAAAAACGGCTCCTCAAAATTTTTCTAATTAGCTCCGGAGGTGCATAAACAAAAAAAAAACAAAAAAACAAAAACGCTTCCTCCGATATTTATTATAATGATGAAAAGGCTGTCGTAAACCACCTAATGTTGGGCTGAAATTCGTCAACTAGTCAGATTTTCCACGCGTTAGCGGCTGTACGCTAACATGCTCAGCTTCCGGTCTTGTGTTCGCCGCTTCCTTGGCCACGCCCATGTGGCTAAAGTGGTCGACTGTACGTTGAAAATCGAAATGGTCCCTCCCGCCCCCGGTACCCAATAAAACCTGTTGCTTTTGAACCTCCATGGCGCCCACGTTTGCTACGTCGCCAACTGTCGGAAGCGCCTGCGCTGCCACCGACTGTCCGTCAGCGGGATGGCGTGGAAACCGCGACGAGTGTGCCGGCGCCAACGCGCGTGTTTGGCGTTTTATTGCGCGGCCTAGCATGACGGGTAAACAACACGGGGGTACATTGTTCAAAACATGACGCCACAGCGCCACCGTAGGTCCAAAAAAAATCCAAGACACTTGTGAAGTAGCACTCGAAGTTAAAAGTACCCTGCAGAGCTGGCAGACAATGCCGGGTCGCTCCCGTTTACCACAGTCGGGCTCTTTAAGACTGTAAGAGCAGCAAATAAGGCAAATGTCTGTCGGCTTTGACAATAGTCGTGAGATGAGACTGAGGAAGTGTTGAGTGTAAATAAGAGTGTGTGTGTGAGCCGTGAGATAAGTTCCTGCCTGATATCTGCCGCCCCGCACATTGCGGTCCGCCAGCTGGCACTCGCTGAAGCACATCCTCAGCTGTGCGGCATCCACGGGTTTATCGGCAGCGCGCGGTCTGTCACATTAAGCTCCTACTTCCCTCATATGAAAGTGTAAGTCACCACAGAATTAGTCTAAGGGCACTTTATAGTTTGGCGAGACCCAATAATCCCTCCACGAGTCAGCACTTGGCGGCAGGGGCAAGCCGAAACTCCCTTTAAAAGGGGAAACCGACCCACACTTAGCAATGGGATTTTTTTCCCCCAAAATGTCTTTCTGTCAGAAAGCCTCCAGGAGATGGTGGAGAAATGGCTGGTTTGTACACAAAATTGCAGTCATTAAGGCTGGAGATTGAACTTTGGGCTACAAAACTTGGAAAACATCAGGGTTTGGATGTGAAGGCAATGTTTTATGACTTTGGATTTTGGGCGGCTTTCTGGCAGAAGTCCGTGGAGGCAAATTTCTCCCACGTGGACTCAACTACGATGATAAAATCATTAAAAAAAACCCTGATATATTAAGTTCACACAGTGATATGATCCACTTTCATTCTGTCCTTTGCGTACAACTTTTGGTCACTGAATTGCCGCTCACACTTAATCTAGAAGACCGGAGGTTCGACTCTCACGTGAGGCGTCGTGGCTGCCTATAATATTTTTAGGTTATTATAAATTTTCATTCATTTTCCAATTGTTTTTGTGCCACCGCTGGCCTACAAAACTGGCAAAACATCACGGTTTCGGTGAGAAGGCAGCGTTTCTCAACCAGAGGCTTTCTGGCAGAATTCCTGGGAGGCAAACTTCTCCCAGTTGGATTTAAAAAAAAAAACGTGAAATAAACTTTATAAAAAGATATTTAGAGTGCACAATGATATAGTAATAAAATCTCATTCTGTCCTTTGCACAATGAAGAATTTCTCTGTCTCCCATATAGAGTCAAACAGAGGTATCAAAACTCAATAATTCCAAAATTTCAGATTAAATTAAGACTGCAAAGAAAGTACTCCCAAAAAAATACATTTTTTAGTGTACTGTGCATATTGGCCGCTGTCAATATGGACAGTGGCGCCTCACAGGAAGTTTTCGCCTCGCGTATGATATTCTGACATAGTTCCCATCAGCTCTCGCACAGGAAATGCCAGCGCCGCCGTGCTGAGTCAGTGACGCTGCCGCGGACGCCCGGCCGGACTCGTCCTCATGCTCGGGTTTGAGAGGGAGCATCGGGGGGGGGGGGATTTAAGATGAGAAACCAGGCAGGGAGAAATTCCACCCTCAACCCCCCCCAAAAAAAAATATCAACAGTTAAATTATCAAGTTTCCATTTCCGTCCGACTGTCATAAACCCCCCCCCCCCCCCGGTTTTGTGCGTCTTAAGCAGTGTGGGAAAGTCTAATTTGTCATATTTGCACACAAACTTCCTGTCCAAATCCGAGCGGGGAGACGATCCCAGCCCGGCGCTCGGCCTCGTCATCCCGCCGCTCCGTCTGGGAACCAAACACGAACATCTTCTTTTTTTTTTTTCCTATGTTTTGGCGAGCTCCCATTGGTCCCGCGCGGCAGATTTACTCGCCCGCCACCGCGGTCGCTGCGGCGAGCCTGGCATGTGTCTGAAGGGATAATGGACGAGGTGCTGACCTGGCCCCCCCCCCCGGGGTCGCACCGGGGCTGTCAAGAGGTGAAAGGTCAGAGTGAACCGAGAGGGCGTCGCTCCCACACGTGGGAACCGCCGCCTGGACTGGCTTGAACTGAACTCATAATGTTCCTCCGGTGCTGTCCGCTGAAAGGGCTCCCTCGGATTAGGCGCAATAAATTAGACGGGTGTAATCCCATCAGGACAACAGCTTACTCTTTAAAAGGAAGCTAGCTGGTGAGTGCATGCGGGATAGCTGTCTAATGAGATTAATTATGAGATGTCTAAATGCAGATTATAATCTGGGAGATCACTATGATTACCGCTGGAAGTATCTGACTTTTTTGATGTGGCACTGAACTGAAATGAACCGTAAGAAAGGAAACCAGTAGCTTTACATTCAGTTAATCGCAAGGCCTCATGTGCAGCGCTGGTTTAAGCTAGTGCTAACACATCAGGGAATGCTGGCTAAGCGGCCTTCAATGACAAATCCCTCCATTTGAACACTGTGCATCATCACCGGTGCTGACATCACTTCCTCTTTGCTTTACCCTGCTAATGCTAACACTTTGGACATCTGTCACTGCTACAGTGGAAATTTTACAGTACTGGAATGAAGGTGCTTGTCAACATTAGCATAATAGCGTTAATATCAGCACTGACACTGAAGATTATCATTAATTGTTGCCTAATATTAAAGTATTGCGTTTATGCTAGCCAAACGGATGTTAGATTTGCTTACTAAATCTACTGTTTCACCATATTTGATATTTTATTCATAAGATTGTTCAAGCAGTTGGGTAGCTGTTGCCACCACAGAGGAAATTCTACACTACTGAAATAAACCTGCTACTCAACAATAGTATAATAGTGCTAATATTTGCACTGTCATCTAAGATTAACATTAATTTTTGGCTAATATCACTGTTGTGCTAGCCAAACGTTCAGCTAGACGATTAGCTTGCTAAACCATGTTTCCCCAGACATTAGCATATTCGATTTTTAGGATTGTTGAAGCAGTTTTTAAGGAACCTTAACCTTAAATAGTCACATAGTAACAATTATACAGTCTGCTAATGTCAAAAATAAAGCTAAAGAGTGTTTTTAAGAGTGTTAGCTTCCACTTGTCAAGTCGAGTCAGTTTTATTTATATAGCACCAAAACACAAGCAGGTTGAGACCGTACTCTTTATCCAAATCCACCGTGAGCACTTGGCGACGGGGGCAAGGAAAAACTCCCCTTGAACGGGCAGAAACCTTGAACAGAGCCTGGCTCGAGGTGGCCGGAGCCATCCGCCTTGACCAGCTGGGTTGACAGGGAGATGGAGGAGGAGTGGGAGAGGAGTGGGCACACAGAGCTGCACAGTAACATCAGCTGCAGTAATATAATGATAATAACAGTGATGGAGGTCCGCAAAGGCCATAAAGGTCTCCGGCTAGTCCGACTGTCTCTAATCACGTGAAGACAATCAGCGTAATAGTACAAAGTAATATGTATTTTCATCATGTACATAGTTTGGTTAACTTTTCGGTCTCTTCATCAGCCCGTGCCATTGACCGCAGCCGGTTCAATGCTAGCTCATTAGCCTGAATTAGCAGCGGTAGTTTTGAAGTAGTACACACTGTTTATGTATGTGTCATTTAACTGAATCAGCTTTACCTGAACGCACTCGTATTAGCGTGCTAACGTAACAGACACTGATCTCCATCAGCTCAGTGGCGGCACAGTCCTCTGATGTACTGGCCTCAGACCAGCCTTGCTAAATATTAGCTACCTACGCTAACTGACAGCTATACGTCGACTCAGTCATGCTTTGCTTTGGACAGAGTTGAGGAGCTGCCCTAGCGTAATATGGAGCACCTGTTCCTAAAAGGGATGTACCCGAACGCATCAAAGAAGTAATAAATAACAGTTGGCGAATGTAGCGCAGATATAAATTAACTAAAACTAATTTTCACTTTACATTTAGGGACAGTTTTGCGCGCTTAAACTTGGCTCCGGCCCACTTCACATCTCCAGCAGCCGTTTTTGTCTGTCATCTCGACAGGTCGGTGACTTTAAATGACGTCGCAAAATCGTCGCATTGTTAACGTCTTCCTGTGTGCACGTAGCAGGTTAGCATGCTTATGTTTGCTAACTGCAGCCATTTTGCAGCCATTTTGTCAGTCATCTCTACAGGTCAGTGACATCACATGATCTTGTGTTTACGTCGCACGTTAGCGTGCTTATGCTTACTAATTGCCTCTAAGCGTTTTACAGCAGTGGATTATGGATGTGTTGTTTATCTTACCGACTTTGATATCCGACCTGAAAATGGTGCTGGAAAAAAAAAAATCGGTCAATGTTGGAACCAAATTTCATGCTAAATCATCCAGTAGTCCGTAAGTATGTCACGATAGAACATCATTTGGCGCGAGAAGACAAGACCAGGAGCTCCAGCGTCAGTTGGACTTGGTGTTCCTCAGGGAAAACTCTTTTAAGCTAGGAAATGCCAGCGTTTCCCTGTCGATATGGCACCTTCAGTCTCATTCCTGCCGGTTTACAGCCCCCATGGCCGGCAATCTCTCACCCATGTTGTTTTAAACTGATGACTCGGGCGATGTGGACTGACGCCGTCGCCCTCGAGCCACTCCAAAGTTATAAACGCACATTTTCGCAACGCAATTATTCAATTTAGCTCGACTTGAACCTTTCAGTTGCTGGAGTGCTTGGTGTCAGAATAGCTGCGCCACTGCAGGTATTGATTTGAAACAGGGGGGGCCCTGAGTCCCGGGAGGCGAGTTTTTTGGAGACTTCTTCCCCCCCGCCTCGCGTCTGGCGGGCTGATGTTAATTTGCGAACGGGACGGAGCGGCCGGGGCGAGGGGAGAGGCCGGGGAGGCAGCTGTGCAGTTAAAGCGCTGAAGCCAGCTGTCGGATTGGCTGATCCGCACAAGCAGGCGCGTGCAGGAATCCAAAGGAGCCACAGCTGAATCGGACTTTGGTACTGTAACTTGTATGACACACTTCAGGAAAAAAAAAAAGATGTGGGGGCGGGGGGGGGGGGGGGGGGGGGGGGGCTGCTGCTGCTCACCACTCGTGACAATCATTCCGAGACTTTCGTGGGCTGAAGTGTGGTTTCAAAAATGAGATGTGTGATGTGTGATGTGTGATGTGTGCGTGCGTGTGTTTGCGTGTGTGTGTGTGTGTGTGTGTGTGTGTCACACACAGCAAAGCTGGTTTTGATGACGGTGTGTCAGACCTGCCGGGTCGGCGGCTGACTGTCATCGGACCTTTCAAAATTGCACTTGCATTTCTGTCACAATCCCAGAGGATTAGACAGGCCGTTTGCTGAGGCTTGGTGTGTGTGTGTGTGTGTGTGTGTGGGAGGGAGGGGGGTCTTGTCTGCTGACTCCAGTGTGCCCTACAGGGCTGACAGGCCTGCATCCCAACAGGTGCTGGACGCGTT